>CAXIPT010000050.1:29592-134197 GCA_964030475.1 Tethya wilhelma
CCCCCCCCCCCATTCTCCCCAAAAAATACAAAAACAAAACAAAGTGCTGTGTAGTAATTATTATATCATAATTATATAGATCAATACATGCAAAACATGCAGGTATACTATACTTAAGTAATACCACCTAAGGCAAACACTGTGAGCAAGATGCCCGAATTAAGATCTTGATCTAAAATTATGTTGGTAAGCTAAAAGGCCATCATAGCTAGCCTAGCTATAGGAGTCTTGGGAAGTTTGAACTGACTCAATTTCTGTTCATATCAGATTTTCAGTCTGTGCAGGCATAGATAATGTATAATAATCAATGGTGCAGGCCTGAAATTGTGTCAGTTTCTAACCATGCACGTGGCCAGATCAAGAAAATGTTCAATGCGCATGCATGCGCAATAAATGATTATAATCTAGCATAGGACTATACTAAATTGCTTGTGACCTGTACAAATTTGGGGCTATCACTATAATTAAATTTTATAAATTTTTTAGAATATTATCACAGTGCAACGTATATATAATTTTAATGTTAAAACTCTGAGCATAGCTAGTATAGGCTCGTAGTTTAAACCCTCGACCATGCACGGTAAGAATGACATTCAAATCAAGAGAAAATATACACAATAATACTACAAAAACTGTAGCTAAAATAGTAAAACTCAAGTTAACTAACTTGATTAGGGGTATTACTAGCTAAGTAACAATATTTAGCCAATCTATAGAAAAATGGGTAGACGATACCCTTCTAAAGTCTCTAACCATTATAACAAATTAACTGTAATAAAAGTTTACGAACTATTGTCACAAACTAAAATGGCTACCTACAGCTAATAACTTCAACTATATTATACTGTGACGGAGTCCATCAAAACTACACCATGAGAGCACCAAGGCTAGCTGATATCATCATCAACACAGCAACAGCACTGCCATGGATTGTAGTGGCCCCACCCAGTTCAAAGGGGGCATCACAAGACTGAAGTTTGCAGAGGTCCAGCAGTCGTGTCTCAGGTTGATCACCAGCAAACACAAGAAATGCTGGGCTGTTAACACAACAGCTGAGCTACATGTATGAAATATATACACACACACAATAACAATAATTAAGACACCGAAATACTGATTCAGAATCGCAATAATAATCTAGTAACTGGCAAAAAACATTGCACACATACACACACACACACACATACACACACACACACACACACACACACACATACACACACACTGCACACACACACACACACACAATGTCATGCACACACACACACACACGCACACATACACACACACTCATACATGCATACTATAATAAATACATGCATGCACACATATGTACACAAAACACACATATACATGAAATTAAGGGTAACTATAATGTACAGTACAATTTGCATATATGTAGACCACGTGCACTGCTTTAACTTACCGACTTGATGGCTGCCTCACAAGTTAAATCACATTCATTATTTTGCAGTGACTGCTGACAGGCCTCTGATGATACAGCCTGTTCAATCACGGCTCCATAGCTATCATCTTCAAGTACATCCAAACACACACGAGATGAATCCACACTATCCTTTGCACATCCTATGATTTATTTAATAGTAATAATCGTTTCAGTGGGTATCAGATTTCTTAGACTACATCTATGCAATAAGTTGCATGAGATTAATTTTGTACAAATTGCATTTTATATGTTGTGTAATTGCTGCATTTTAGTACACAAGTAATACTGTAACATAATGCAATGTAACAAAAAGTTACATATTTAAACTATAGCCTTAATAATTATTTTAAGCTCATATATAATATGGGCTTTTATAGAGATATAATGGGAGGAAATGGCGAAATTGTAGCGACAACACTTATGTGTAGTGAATGAACATGATTCAATTTATACTTGCTTGAATCAAGGTTGAGTAGTAAATGTCTTCATACTCATCACCTAAAACAGCAGCACCAAATGAACCATACTCTCTCTCACATCCATTGAATTGTTCGGCAATACGTTGAGAACAACTTGAGGCACAGAACTCTTGGCTATTCTATAATGAATAAATGATACTTCTGCATGTGCGAACTTTAGCATTAATAGAATCAGTAATATTATAGCGAATGCATACCATTTCCAGAACATTGCTATACCAAGTTTTGGCAAAAATTTCCTCACTATATATTATGTTACTGCAATGTATAGTATATTATTTGAGTATCAGACGTACAAAATCAAATAAATTATCCATTGTAGGCATTTCTTCTTCATCCTCAAAACTAGGTAAGTACTGCCCACAGTCTTGCTGGAGATCTTGGTTGTTGAATACGTCGGTGAACAAACAAATAAAAAGGGGTGGTAGAGGTCCTTCTGTAGTTGCAGGTTCTTGAGTTGAAGGAGCTTGTGTAACTGGGGGTTGGTCGAAGGGTGAGGGACAATTGGTGAAAGTACAGCTGGTAAAGATGGTGTCTAGACCACCAACTGATCCACAACAACCAATCTGTATAAAAATTTATCGAATAATAATTATGATACGTTATAAATAATTATTATCATTTTGCTGATTATTATTATAAACTAATTTACACAACATTTCAAATCAAGCTCCCTCAAAAGTCAACTAGGTTTGAGCTAGATAGCCTGATTGAATGTTATTATTATTACTGAATGCAGCATGAAATTTAACGGAATTCATGGCTGCATGCTAGCATGCATATAGCACTAGCACATGCATGCACATGCATGGCATGGCATGGCATACCCATGCAATAACACACATGCAGCTTGATTGATCATGAATTCCATTAATGCCACACCTAGTAAAAACAATTAATCTGATGCAGTACAGTCCCAAAAAGAGGCGGGAGAGAGATAAAGAAGGTAGCACAAAAAACAACATTCAAGAGAATTACTAGTAGCTAGAGAAAAATAACTAACAAACTTAGTACAGTAGAACCTACAATATGGACCCTCCAACTCTGAGATAGTAGGACACTGTATTATAAACCTCTCAGTTAAAGACAATATAATGATTCCAAAAAATTCCAATTATACCCATTGTAGCTTAAAACATCTCTAAGAGGATATGGAGCATGAATTCCATTAAGGCCACACCCATGCAGTAAAAACAATCTGATATAATAGGTCAGTTCCAAAAAGAGGAGAGGGTCGATGAAAGAGACAGTACACAAAGCAACGCTATAAACATGAGTTACATATTGATTTAGTAGCTAGAAAACAAACTCAGTATTGGGCCTAATGCATTTATAATTTTCTCCTAATTTTCAACTTCTGAATCACATCACCCAATAATTCAACATTTCTCTCCTATTGCAGGAGAAAAATAACCACAAAAAACAATTTTTTCTATAATAATTATTCAACATACACTAATCATGGACTATAAACTATACAATTATCACTATACATAATATTATATTATAATATTAAATGACTTTTTGTTGTTGAATTTTACTTTGATTACAATGAATTATCATTCAATATTAGCTAGGCTGCTCAAGTACTGTATAATATAGCTCAATATTAATCTAGATCAGAACAATTAAAAAAGTAAACTTGCTAAAAGGTGGATGCATAACAGTGGCATTTGATTACTGCACATATAGGCTGCAAGTAATAAATGCAATTAAGACTAGCCTAATTAAAACTATTTTACTTTGCCCAAAATTATTTAAGTTTGCCCATTTCAAACTGCATACAAAAGTGTACCTATAGCATACAACAAATTATTATAATTTTAGCTATAATATTGAAATTAGAAACAGCTTACTTAGTCAAATAAACTAACAATTTCCCGGATAACTGATTCAATGAGATAATGAAAGGCACCATATGCATGCATGGTGCACAACGTTAACGTTAACGTTAACCCTCGGCGTATATACACTGTGATAAATGCAATACAACTTGATTTTTATTGCATGCATTATCTATACTTTACTGCAGCTGTATAACATCGAGGCTAGCAATGCATGCAGACTGTACTGTGCATGGGCGTGGCTACTTAGGCAACGTCGCGATCATAATATTATCTTGCTGCAGAGTTTGCAAAACACAAGCGCTTGGACTAGAAGTACTCTGTTACGTCTAAGCATTTATACTAGAGTCAGTGTCGCTATCTCAGACTTCCAGTGTACTAGCGAGGTGCAGCTAGGGCACGATCAGGCAACTCTCGTTACGTAGTGCTATAGTATTAGTGGGTGGGGCCACGTAGCCAAAATGGCCGCCCGAGCGATGGCTCGGGCTGAAAATCCTGGCATAGCTCAAGAACTATGAGCTTTTAGCTTCTGATACACATATATTTTTAGATGAACATCAGTACTCCATGCTTATGTCCTTAATTTTCAGAGTAGGCTTGCTGTTCTTCAGATTTAGAGTGAACACACACACCGGCACACACACACACACACACACACACACACACACACACACACACACACACACACACACACACGGAAAAAACTACTACTATAACCCTTTCGGCGTGTTTCACACGCCGAGGGTTAATTATGCACAATAATATTCAGTAATTGAACTTGTTAATTTAATTCCACAGAGTATATATATATACCACAGACAATTAATGGTAGTTTAATTAATAATTATATGCATGCCACAATTATTATGCTCATGCATGTTAACTTGGTTCAAACTTTATATGATTGTATTAAACTCACTGTTGATGCATGCTTTCATAATGTTTCATTATAATTAACTTGATATTGGAAACGTCATGCAGTTGAATCGCATGTCAGTGCATGATTTTTACCAATTAAAATGAATATAACAATGTCATGCAGTCATAACCTACCAATTGTTCTATAGTGGGGTAACAAGCACCAGTGCAGTCAAGGTCTGCAAAGCAAGTTGTAGTAATGTTCTCCAAAGTCTCATTAGTGAAAACCTCCTGGCAAAAGTCTCCTTGTTCATTTACAGTACAAACTGCATGATTAATGAAAATAAATAAGTCAGAGTATTATATATATGTATATCTCTATAATCAAAGTATAGCACTATAATAATAATATAAATTCGAGTAGCTATAATTATATTAGCTATAATGGGGCTGCGGTTATACAAAGAAAAAATTAATGTCACCAGCATAATAAGAGTGCTATAATACACGTTGTAGGTAGGGCCGTCTAACATTGCGTGAAAATGCATGCAGTGGCCCATGCACTTGCACTGAGTCTCGATTATCTATAATGCACAAATCAGCCATGCAATGATTCGTAAGAAGATTTAGACTGCATGAGTGAGAAAAACATCACACCTATATATAGTCTAAGATTGTGCTGCACAGTCAATCCTTTTTTCTGCGTGGCGCATAAGCCGAAACCCCCATGCATGCAATTCCTGTATATATATATATAGGCCGTATTGCAGGCTGACTAGCTACATGTAGTTTGGGCTAATTTCATTTTTGACTCGACGTGATCAATGACATGTAACCATGCAGTAGATTTTCACTGAGTCTTTGGCATGGGATCTACTTTGTTTTTTGCGTAACTTTGAGCATGCAATATACTGAGCTTACAGGAAATATATCCCTGAATTACTAATGCAGTGACATTGTCACCCGGCTCTGCACATCCCTCAAACGCCTGAAACACTGCTTGAGCACATCCACCGTTACAGAAATTAGCTCGTGTCTCGGTCTACATTGATTCAGAAGTTCAATATAAATAAATAAAATTATCACTGTTATCTAATAATATTATTATAAGCTACTTTGTTCTGAGAACAATAGATGACTTACACTTATTTCTTGTTGAGAGTTTATCGAGTTGAGCATATTTGTGCACTGAGGGTCAAGACTTGCTAACGCCGCCACGGTACAGGCGTTGACTTGACCGTAGCAACCAGCAGGTACATAAACGGCGGCAATTGCCACTGAAATCACAAAGCAGAAAGCCTTCATTGTCAACTTTACGAGGACAGTCAAACTAAGTTTCAACTATTAGAACAGCTATATTTTATACTCAATAAACACAATAATTAATTACATCATGATAGTCATTATGATTTTATTACACATACGCAATTAAACTTTGCTTGATTGACCTTTTGTAATTAAAGTCTTCCATGCGCACCTATAATGCATTGAACACATGGAGGATATAGGACTTCAACTAGCCTCGTACCCAGGCTCTCCCCTTTGACCTTTCACTCACTTACCGTTAGTGTAAGGTCAAAGGAGAGAGCCTGCATGGGTACGAGGCTAGACTTCAACCGTGTCGAACCTCCCATCGCCGTTACCATGGATATGCGATAAAAACGAGGACCTAACAATGAGAAACTGTAATAAAACGAGAAAATGGGGAGGAAAAATGAGTAATGAAGAAATATAGACAATAATTATCATGATTCCTAGCTCAAGAGAGATGCATGACAACAGCACTATTAAAATTAATTTTAATAATTAGCTAATAATAATTATTTTATTATGCCTATAATATAAATAAAACTTTCAGTCTCAGTCTGACGGAAAGAGAGAGTCAGATATAGATAGAGATGACCTTTGTGAAGCAAGCAGCTACTTTAATTATTTAGGAATGCATATGGCTTCAAAAGCGCAAAAATTAGCTCACATATAAAAATTTATTTTTAGGAACAAACTGATATGAATTAATATATTATCATTAAGTTAATTGCTATGACCATATTTAACCACATCATGTGACACTGTATAGTAATTAATGAAACCACTTCACTATGTGTACAGTAAACCATGCACTTTACAACAGTTTTTGGTGCTTCTGAATCACAGGGCAAAAAGGCTGAGAGAGGAAAGAAATGAAACATGGCAGGAGTGTTTTGATTTAGACTATAATAATTGTGTTAGAAAATTAATAGGGACAGTCAAGCTTTTCTTAACATTATGTATGTTATGGCCACATGCACTAGTACTGCTGCAGACCAGCAGCTGCATGGCCCGAGGATCCCGGAAGAAGACTTGCACCTCTTTTTTGAAGCGAACGAAGGACTAAAACTAAGCTTAGTTGAAAAATTGGCTGGGGAGAGGGGCACAATGTCATGCAACCCCTAGATTTGGAAAAAGGGTACCCTTTCCAGCCTGCTTCCAGTGAGTGCAACAAAGAGCTCAGCTCACATCAGTAAACATGAATTCGAAGTCCTTGGGACCAAGAGTGACGAGGTAGAGGGTGAGAACAATGGCCGCAGTGAGTGCATGATCATATCACTGTATAAGTTAAACATCCATAACTATAACAGTCACTGCAATAGTATTATGTATGTACATAAACTTGTATGTACTGTAACAACTCCAGTCGTGCCGCCAGATGGGCATCTACGCATGTGAAATGATATAATAATTAAGCGCATGCTAATCCAGTATGGCAGTATTCTAAGCTGTGAATTATACAAGGACATGATCTAACCTAGCAAAATCTATGTCAGCAACAATGTAATAACAACTAAACTACATACATAATTACAAGAGACCATTAATATACCGGTCCCCAAATGTTACATCATGAGAGCACTCAGGCTAGCTGATATCGTCATCAAAATTGCAACAGTAACTGTGTCATGGATTGTAAACGCCTTGCCATCTGCATCCACTGTTATAGTAGTCTGTGTTCCATCTGCATCCACTATATATGTAATTGGTGCACTGGTTGCCATGGTGGTGCCTTCCCCACCCAGCGGAAAGGGGACCTCACATGCCTGGAGGTTACAGTTGTCCAATAGTACTAGTTGTACCTCTGGTATATCAGAAATGGTAAACACATCTATCAGTGAAGTTCTGGTACAGCAGCTAAGCTGCATTAAAAAAGAGAACAAATGCATGGATTCGATATACACTATTATACAGTGACATTAGTAAAGTATAACAAATCACCATGTTTGTTATTAACCTATTACGCAGCAGTGGATGATCATGTTACATGAAAAGACTATAATATTTTTTTATTATAGTAAAAAGAAAAAATTAATTGGCTATTATTATCATAAATACTTAACTATTTTGAATAATACATAATATTATACATGCGCGGACTGGTCTAGACACTTCATAAAAAAATGAATGCCAAACATACACATTAATTTGGTAAAGATCATTGAAAACACATGCAATACTAATTCTGTCATAATTTATACTATAATACATTCTAAATTGATGACCGTTTACCAATGATTTAGATATTACTAAAGAAAAATGGCCAGATATAGCAATCCTAGACTTATAGTAATAGCCTAATTCTTGCAATAGCAGCAAGAAGTCCTTCAAGGCTCTTTAAAGAACAGTTGAGGTTGTGGCACAATTGTCACGTAGTGGTTAACTGATCCTGACTCAAATTCCTAAGAATATAGGCACACATAATATGCACACATGCACACTATAGCCATGCATACCAGTTGGAGTGTATATGTAGGCAAATTTTGGGAGAGAGTATTCAATATCCACTGATAAGAAGATATATGACTGAAACTCAATTGTGTAACAATAACATTATGTCAGTTACTTCATACTATTATAATAATAATTATAACCATTATCTGCTACAAAAAGCTTTTTGTCTTGAACACAATCGTAATGATATTTATCTGTTTACTACAACTACATTTAACATGAAAAACACAATAAAGCATTCATAAGCTACGGCTTCTGGTGTACGTTGAACCAAACAACAAACAAGGTTGCAAACCTTTCAAGCTTTAAGTGCTTTAGTACCTATGGTGAAATTAGTCTTTCAGTGAGTCATATAATATTGGCTATCATACTGCATGCATCTATCACATGCACAATAATTAATAGAAGCAATAATTATAATGCTATATCTCTCTCTCTCTCNGTGCAATGTTTTTTTGCCAGTTACTAGATTATTATATATTGCAATTCAGTATTTTGGTGTCTTAATTATATTGTTATTGTGTGTGTATAAATTTCATGCATGTAGCTCAGCTGTTGTGTTAACAGCCCGACATTCCTTGTGTTTGCTGGTGATCAACCTGAGACACGACTGCTGGACCTCTGCAAACTTCAGACTTGTGATGCCCCCTTTGAACTGGGTGGGGCCACTACAATCCATGGCAGTGCTGTCGCTGTGTTGATGATGATGTCAGCTAGCCTTGGTGCTCTCATGGTGTAGTTTTGATAGACTCATCAGTTTATATAGTTGAAGTTATTAGTATAGCTAGCTGTTTAGTTTGTGACTTTATTTAGTTTGTGAATTTTTAGTTACAGTTTAAATTTAATTTAGTTAGAGACTTTAGAAGAGTATCGTCTACCCATTTTTCTAGATTTTCTAAATATTGTTACTAGTAAAACCCATAATTTATAGGTTAGTTAACTTGAGTTTTACTATTTTTAGCTACAACTTTTGTAGTATTATTGACATGTGTATTTTCTCCTGATTTGAATATCATTCTTACCGTGCATGGTCGAGGGTTTAAGTTACGAGCCTATACTATATCTAGGCTCATCTAGTCTGGTATAGCCAGCCCCTTACATGCACATGGGGGCTAGCTAGCTACTCCGGACTAGTGCATGCCCATCATATCGCCATGGCCATCCAGAGCATTAACATTAAAATAATATATATTATATATATATATATATATATGTTGCAATGTGATATAAAAATTATAGCCTAATAATTTGTACAGGTCATAAGCAGTTATATGCTATAGATCATAATCATTATTGTGCATGTGCATTGAATATGTTGCTCACAGTTGTATTTCAGAATTTTGATCCGAAAGATGAAATATGATAAAATTTGCCTTATAGGTGCATGCCACGGTATTACTTAAGTTGTATACATGCACATCTTGCATGTATCAATCTATATTATGATGATTAAATTAATTACTGCATAGCGCTTTGTTTTGTTTTTGTATTTTTCGGGGGAGAAAGGGGGGGAGAAGGTGAAATTTTGGTCGTTACTTGGTGTAATGGTGTTGCACAGCACCAAAATACTACATTTATTTGTGGTTAATTTTTGTGGGCTTTAAAAAGTTCACTATTCGTGGAAAAAAGTTCCGATGGTCAGCACGGTACATATGGGTTAACCACAATGGAAGTCCAAATACCCATGGGGTTATAAAAAGACTCATATTCATGAGACATGACATTCACATTGTCATTCCCAAAACACTTTTCACAGTGGTTATTCTCAAGACTTCCCACTCATGGCAAACTGCTACTGAACTTTGAACTAATACACGTTATAATTAGCTGACAGTAAAACTGTGTTCCTAAGCTCCTTCACAAGTTTTGCTCACAGAGAAGGCCGAAGCCTAGGAACAATTAAGGCTATTACTCTTTCACCCTACATGTCTGATAACCCCCCTGTGTAATAAATTAAGTTCTAACATTGTACTGATTTATTGATCTGACAATTAATCTCAAGATCAATTAAGGTACTGCTAGCATCATAATTATTATCTAAAATCCCTATACTCTATAGATTCCACCTACTTTGAACTGCATCCAGGTACATGCATGTACTAGGATCAAGGTTCAAAAGTTTACAGCAGGGTTCTAGCCAAAGCATGGATAGGATAGGGTGTACACACCTCACATACAGTGTCAGTTTCTGTGTGTGTGTGTGTGTGTGTGTGTGTGTGTGTGTGTGTGTGTGTGTATTTTGATTACTTGTACAGATTAAAATGGCAGCTTAGATAATGGCAATCAATAATAATAATGAGTCAATGAGTTCAGTAGGTAAAACTAGAAGTTGATCAGTGAAGTGTATATATTTTTCACTCCAATCATTGGCAATCAATGTTTATTGTTATACATAATAATTGTAATATTATGGCAAAAGAATGTGATTTTAAATCACTGTGTGCAGTACTAGTTGGCCTACAACATATAAATTGAATAGGTGTTATACTGTCATTAGTACTGTTGACCATTGAAAGACACATGCATGCATGTTTCTAACTTCACAGCTGCTTGCATGCATGAGTATAATGTAAATTAACTAATCATAAACCTGATTGTGTGTGTGTATACTAAGCACTCAAGAATCCACTATTAGTCTAAAGGAATTATAGGATGTAACTGACGCACAGATTGTTCAGGAAACACAAAGGAAATCTACTAGATCATTTAATTTTCCATTCAGTGTATATAGTTATGCCACATGCATGCCGCATGCACAACACACACACACACACACACACACACACACACACACACAGTACACTGTTGTTGTAGTATTGTAAGAAGTGTGAATAGTTTTAGTACACCAACTCGGAAACCACTATTAATGTAAGTGTCTGCCATAAGCCTATACTGAGCAGTTTGCAGAGAAAAACCTTATGTTAGGAGCTAAACTAAGAAATAAAGGACACTGACAAGACAGCTTTTTCAATAATCCTTTATACAAGAAGCAGGTAGTAAACCTAATAATTAAAGGAAATTTCTGTATGTAAGTTTTTTGCTTGTTTGTTCTGTTCAATTAGAAATATGCCCAATTAGGCATAAAGCTAGTTGTATATAATCCTTCTGTGATATTGTGTTTTCACTCAAAAATGTGATACTGTTTGATTGTGATGTGGTACCTGGACTCCTATAGGAGTGGTCCCATCCTCACTAGAGCATACCAATGGTTAGGAGATTAAAGGGACCGAAACCCAGCTGTGGTTATGCAATGACAGTCAGGAACTCCTCTGACGACCAGAAAAACAATTGGTGAATCATTATGTTCTACTAACCAGTATAGCTAGGCCTTATAAAAACAAGCTCTGGTAATACAGCCAATATAGGTTTTTGTAATAGCTGTTCAATCTCATGATTGGTGGACAAAAGCTCTCTCAAAAACTAATTCAAACTCTCAAACACACACACACACACACACACACACACACACACACACNCAATGTACAATTCTTCAAGGAGAGACCCTCAAGCATGTTTCAGATCAGATTACTATAGACACTCAAGTTGGTATATTATTATAACTTTGTTTTTCTTGTTATCCACTATAATGGATTTAAAATTCATGGATACCCACCCTAAACTATATTGGTAAGTGGTTGTCAATTTTAAATGTATGAAACAAAATGATTTCAGAGTTAAGTTTTCAATGATCTTTACCCAATTTTTCCCATTTTTAAGTTTTTAATGGGGAAAATTTCCCGATCTATGGTATCGCTCCTAAACACCTTGTCAATGTTATGTAATGTAAAGGATATTTTCACCATGTACGCAAGTGGCAAAAATTAAACACCCGAAAATTTAAAATGTATAGCAATCTTTACCGAATCACAGTCAAATTGGCAAAAATTATACTCACGAAAATTTATAGGAGTGAAAATTTTCCAATAATAATATATGGTATTAACTATGTATATACACGGTAGTATTATAATTATTAATAATAACCATGCACATCTATTCTCTTTTCTAATGCAGCTCAGCTTTTGTACCAGAACTTCACTGTTGGATGTGACTATCATTTCCAATATACCAGAGTTAAGGCTGTTGGAGTTCTGTAACCTCCAGGCGTGTGAGATCCCCTTTCCACTCAGTCTGGGTACCACCATGGCTCCAATTACAATGGAGGATGGCAAGGCAACCACAATCCATGGCACTGTTGCTGTGCTGGTGATGATATTTGCTAGCCTGAGTGCTCTCATGATCGATGTGACATAATAATTATTGGGGATCTCTATAGTCTATATTCATGCATGGTTTCCTGTAATTGTTTCAGTGTAGTTTAGTTTAGTGATTAAATTGTTACTATACGTACCCAAGATTTGCTATAGGTTGCATTTTTGATGATGTTTTTCGTTACCCATCTTATGTTTAGGGAGCGCACTGTTAGTATTACTGTTGTTCATGATGCATCTTTCTTAAGCTTGGAAAGCTGACGTAAATTTGATTATTGTAACTTTATTATTGCCAACTCGCACATGAATGGCCACATGTTCATAATAAATTTTAACAATAATGCATGAGTCTGCATGAAATGTGTTGTTTTAGTTATTAAAAATCCTTATCATATAGTTTGTGGTATTTTGATAGCTAAAACTATAACTAAATCTTTAGTCATTGAGCTACCAATTTATAATATAAAAAATTATATATTACTGAATCCACGGACACCACTCACACCAGCCTAAATCATCAATAAATGATCATCAATTTAGAATGTATAATTATGTAATTGGTATTGCATGTGTTTTCAATGATCTTTACCAAATTTTTGTGCCTGTTTAGCATTGAAGTGTCTAGACCAGTCCACATGCATATGTATTTTTCAAAATAGTTGAGTATTTTGATAATAATAGCCAAGTTTTTTTCCTTATATAATAACAATGTAACATGTATATCCACTACAGCAGCTGTGTGATAAGTTAATAGCAAAACACGGTGAATTGTTATACTTTACTATTGTCACTCTATAATAGTGTATTATTGTATCCATGCATTTGTTCTCTTTAATGCAGCTTAGCTGTTGTACCAGAACTTCACTGATAGATGTTTCTATCATTTCCGATATACCAGAGGTACGACTATTGGACAACTGTATACCTCCAGGCATGTGAGGTTCCCTTTCCGCTGGGTGGGGAAGGCACCACCATGGCTTCAACCACCATGACAACCAGTGCACCAATTACATATACAGTGGATGCAGATGGAACACAGACTGCAAATGGAGCACATGCAAACTATACTGTAACAGTGGATGCGGATGGCAAGGCGTTTACAATCCATGGCACAGTTACCGTTGCAATTTTGATGACAATATCAGCAAGCCTGAGTGCTCTCATGATGTGACATTTGGGGATCAGTATATTAAATTTAAATGGCCTCTTGTAATTATGTATGTAGTTAGTTGTTATTACATTGTTAATTGGTGCCATATATAGATTTTGCTAGGTTAGATCAAGCTGTTAATAATCCTTGTATATATATAATTCACAGGTAAGCTGCCATACTGGATTAGCATGCGCATAAATTATTTATATCATTGCACATGCGTATATATATACCCATGTCATTTCTTTCCTCTCTGAGACTCATGCTTTTTGCCGTGTGCATGATTCAGAGGCACTAAAAAGTGGTTTACCGTACATGTACACATAGTGAAGTGGTTTCATTACTCTACAGTGTCACATGATGTGGTTAAATTTGGTCATAGCAATTAACTAAATGATACATTAATTCATTTCAGTTTGTTCCTAAAATAAATTATTATACATGTGAGCTAATTTTTGTGCTTTTGAAGCCATGTATTCACAAATAATTAATTTTTTTAAAAGTAGCTGCTTGCTTCACAAAGATCATCTCTATATCTGACACTCTCTTACGGTCTGACTGAGATTGAAAATTTTATTTATATTATTATGCTAATTACTAAAAGTGCTGTTTTCATGCATCTCTCTTGAGCTAGGAATATAATTATTGTTAATAAATTATTTGTTCATTACTCATTTTTCCTCCCCATTTTCTCGTTTTATTACAGTTCCTCATTGTTAGGTCCTCGTTTTATCAGTCGCATATCCATGGTAACGGCAATGGGAGGTTCGACACCAGAGGAGGTAGGTTGACTGCTGAGCTGGCATGCACTAATCAAGCAAGCAGTAATTAGCGCACGTGCGCACATTGATTGGTATGACGTCATTACGGTCATGCCATGTAGTGGAGCTATTTTGGAAGATGTCTGCTTTACGCAGCTAGCTCAATTCTGGACTCATTTTCTGATAGTTTTCCTTTACTATTGGGGCTACAGCGGCATCATGTAAGGACCTAAAAAGGCGCATTTTATTGACATTACGTCATAATAATTAACGATCGTTGATTAGTGCCAGCTCAGCAGTCAACCTGACTGTCGCACCTCCTCTAGCCTCGTTCCCAGGCCCAAAAGAGAGGGCCTGGTACACACTGTTTGCGCATGCGCATAATTATCCAATTTCTGATAATTTTGCATACTATCGTGTAACGTCCGTATATTTTGACGNTCACTAGTCTCGTCCCCAGACTCCACCCATTCTCCAGGGAGAAAGAGAGTCTGGTCTCAATTGAGCGAATTCCTGGTTGTGCTGTGTCAGCAATAAAAAAGGAAGTCATGTGACTGATGAGTCACTCCCTGCCTAGATTTTCTCTGAAAAAAATCTGTTTGGCCACGGTTAACTAATTGGCTAGTATGCAGAGACACGAGCACCATCTTATCTCAGTCTCTCTGAATGCTCACTCTGATAGAAAACTGATCTAGCGCGATATCGCCTACACTGTCTTAGCCTTGTCCCCAGGCCTGGTAAGACACTGCCTATGTCTTGATGATCAGGAGCAAGTGTAATCACTTTATAGCTACTTGAGTTTTCTTAGGAAAAAACTCAGTGTTCTTTTAGCCTCGTTCGCAGGCCGGTGGCCACGTGGTCACAATTTGAGTCTCGTGCAATGCACAATAAAAGTATGACTTTCACGTGAAGCTTGAGTGCTGCAATCTGATTGGCTTACCTATTTTCACGACTGCTGACTCAGCACAACCAGGAATTCGCTCAATTGAGACCAGACTCTCTTTCTCCCTCGAGAATGGGTGGAGTCTGGGGACGAGACTAGGTTATTACAAGTATCTAGGTAGTGGGATCATAGTTTAGCCCTAGGTGGGCACACACACACACGCACACACACACACACACACACACACACACACACACATGCACACTAACACACACGCACACACACACACAGACACATACACGGCATTTAATCCAGTGGCGTGTTTAAGGGGGTGCTCCAGATAATGACGTCATCGCTTAGAAGTAGCGCTCCAGCTAGGCCAGAGTAGCGCTATTCAATGAATTAATCAATGAAACGAGTAAAATCTGAGCTAGCAATGCTTCAAAAAGCTAAAAGAAAAGAAAAGAAAGCAAAAAATAGCAGAATACGGTAGCATAGCAATCGTCGATTATGCGATAGAATTGCGCAATTTCGGTCACGTGACCAAAAGTGGGCGTGGCTACCCTAAAATTTTCGGGCGCTTCGCGCCCGCATTATATTAGCACCCCCATGAACTAAATCCTAGACACGCCACTGTAATCGTTAGATCTAGCTGTTTACCTAAACATGTATTCACAACAATATTATTTTAATTGCCAAGTTATAATATAAGCTATATTGTGAGCGTGTTTCTAAGCTGCAAAGTATATAAGGCTAAGCAGTGTAGTATATAATAGCTAACTTAGTTGTGTTTTTGAGGACAAGCTCCTTTCCAAAGTGTTTCCAAATTAGGAGATGGTAGACCAATTTGAAAACAGCTCTCATTCATGTATAGTTAGCTAATCAAATGTTGTGTCCTGTCAAAACACTTGGACAGAAAGAGATATCAGTGAGACTTGAGGATTGTACTTATTCATAGTTTGTTTTTCCATACAAATATTATGTATATCGGCCATAAAAAATTAGGTCGAAAATAGGTAAATTGACTGGTAATGGTCATCAATGTAGAAGACATGTTCGTGTCTTCCGATCTGATCATAATGTGTTTCCAACCCTCTTTACCTTGCCATATGCAGTCTACTACTCAACATCACTCATGTAAAATTATCATGCAGTGTTTTCACTTCAGTTTCCAATATCATGGTCTGTACGGCTTTGAGCTTGACTGCATGTACTTATTCTCTCTTCCAATGCAGCTAAGTTGTTGTGCCAGAAGTTCCCTGATCGACTTGCCTACCTTTGCCAATGTGCCAGAGGCACAACTGTTGGCCCTCTGTAACCTCCAGGCGTGTGAGGTTCCCTTTCCACTGGGTACCACCATGGCTCCAACTACAATGGAGGATGACAAGGCAGCCACAATCCATGGCACTGTTGCTGTGCTGGTGATGATATTTGCTAGCCTGAGTGCTCTCATGGTGTACTTTTGATTGATGTAACAATAAAAATTATGCATTATTAAATATTAGCTAGCTTAGTTTTCCATCGTTTTTCCCTAGGTCTGTTTAGTGACTGTATTGACTAGTGTTTTCTTAGTGTATTGTTATACCCACAGATTTGCTAGGTTAATTTGTATTCGATTTGATGAAGTTGCTGTTTTGTAGAATCCTGGTACTGATGTGGTTTGGTATGGATCGCCAATACCAATACCAGTATATCCACGGATCTATACGCGTAAGCCAATGATTTATTGCGCATGCATGTATTGGTATTATAAATTTTGAAGACGCTGGGGGCTTTGTCTCGCTGTATTTAAATAGAGGCAAGCCTGACTGACTCACTAGCTGGATGTATTAAATTTTGGGATGCCCGCGGCTGGTAAAGTGATTACTATCTTTAGTGATCTAACTGCTCATCAAGTTTTGTAGTCCTACCCCACATGCAGTGTAATTCATGCTGCCACATAATTTTTTGATCATATAATTTTTTAGGGAAATATGCTCTATGTTTCAGGGTGCTTGTTGATACTTGTATGGAGTCAGTGGCCTTTAAATTTCTGGTAAAGATCGTCAAGGTAATTAGTGTATGTACTACACGTACGTACGTGAACGTGCAGCATGCAGAACCCCCGGCCCCACCGCGCTAAATTAAAGAGCTAATTTGACTAGAAACCATTCTTCTCTCTCTCTGAGTCTGAGACTGAATCGTCTCTCTGAGTGTCAAGGGTACACATAAATCATGAAGATATTTAGCGTTGTATTGGCAGCGGTTACTATCGCAGTGGTTGGATGCCATGGTCAACCAGAGTGCCTCTTACAATACGTTGACTTCGAGTGCGTTGGTCAGTTCGGCTCTCTGGGAAGCTTAACTGTAAGCCTATCAGCTAATATAAGATTTAATTTTGTAAAACTCATTGACCTAAAGAGTTGTTGATGATTGCATGGGCTTTACAATCGTGCTAAAATTAATCAGTCAGTGTCAGGCTATTTTCAGAAGTGTTTGGCCTAACTAAGGCTTCTCTAATAATACAGATGGAGGAATTGGTTGATTTTTGCACTAATGGATGTGGTCAAAATGTGGCTCAAGGTTTTGTGAATTGTAATGATCCTGTCACAGCTGAAACAATTGTTCTGAGTAAGTTCACATTCGGCATGATGTAAGGCATGTTGCTGAGTTTCTAGTTTCTCTAATTTCCGAGGCCAAATTTTTTTGGCCCTCCCCTTTTTGATTGGAGCTACCTGTGTGTGCATGAGGCTAGTTCCATAGTTACAAATTATCAGTGGTGCAGAGTTGAGCTGAGTTTTTTGTTTTTTTCATGCATATATACGTGCAGCGTGCACTACAAATGAACAAGGAAGTTTTTGCCTGGATCTCATCAATAGTAACGAAACTGTGAATGGCCTTTTAGGGTCTTGTGTTGGCACAGACTCCAACTGTACTGGCATATGTAATGAGACTGTACAAACAGTGGTATGTCTATAGTTACCAGCTAGTGTTCTGTGCTGAATATATAATAATCACACACCATGAACTGTAACTTTTATTATAGTCGTTGGAGGCACTACTTATATAACTGTTACATTTATAATTATGTATTACTTATTGCATGGGCTCAAGTGCCACACAGAATTTATTGGCACTACTGTGCCAATAAATCTGTGTGGCACGAGAAAAGCCCATGCAATAAGTAATTTGTTGCATGAAGAAAGGTTGAACTGTGTACTACAATGGCTAGCGAACTAATTTCAGATGATCCACCAAAAGAACACGAGAAAGTTTGCCGTCTCAAGAACCTTGAAACGATAACAAATACTAACCTTCTGACTCAAATTGACAAGTTTTCGGGTAACATAGAAAGTTTTCTGGCAAAATAGAAAGTTTTCTTGCAACAAAGAAACATTTTCGGGCACAGCTACTATAGCTGCACGCTCACTGGTTTTTCAACAAATTGCAAATGAATCCAAATTGACGTCACGTTACTATAGAGCAACCGCTTGTTCCTAGGGAAGTGACGTATTGCGGGCTTAAGAATCATCTGTTACTATCAACACAGTTCCTGTGCCATATGGCATAATATTGGCACAGCGGTACCTTTGATGTTAGGTGGCTTCATGCAACAAAGTATGACCATGCACTGGTAGATGATTGATTAGTATAGGTGTACGTCCCCTTTTTGAAACTTGAATGATTCTGGCCGGTACCGGTGGGGTGTCAACTCATAGAGAAGGAGTTGGGACGAGGCTACTGTAATCATTTTACTTATAAAATTTGGTTATCATTGTCATAATAATATTATCTTTGTTACATTTTTTATAGCTTGGTTGCTGTGGATCAGTTAGTGACTTTATTGATGGTTTCAATTCTAACTGCGTTGTGGCCAACTGTACAGCTCCATTTGTTCTTGGACCTCCTAGCACTCTTGCCCCCGGAGAAGTAACTGAGGCTCCTGTGTTTGACTGTTTACTCAACAATATAGTACTAAATCAAGATCTCCAAGCATCTTGCTCGCAGTACATTCCAAGTTTTGAATCAGGGATACCTTCAATAGGTGATTTGTTTAGTTTGGTAAGTATATAATAGGTATATATATAGCATTGTACACTGGTACACAGGTCTTCCACGTGTTGTTTAATTCCTTCTCCAAGTTTAGAATCAAACATGCACAGAGGAATAAGGCCTGCAAACACTGCTAGCATGTATAGTTGCTATAAGTATTATGATTTGATAGACATGAAACGTCCAAACAAAGAACAATCATATATATACATATTGTGGACACTATAAATAATTATAATAATAGGCTTATATTTGTCCTTAGTATGTAGAGGAATTGTTCTCTTCATGAGGGATCTATTCATGCTAACAATTGAAAATGAGCTAGGGGGTTATAAGGAACCAGGAATTGTTCGTACTTTGTTGCATGAGAGGTTTCTTGATGCAACATACCCAGCCGATAATATGGTGGTGGCTATATTTATAGAGACTCCTACTTGGCTTGGCCAATTAAGTCGTGGCAATACCATTGATCCCTTAATTAGGCCAACAATTCAATGATAATAGTACAATGTTATAATAATAATATTGCAGAACTTCTGATATAATAATTATGTAGATGATCCTATATAGCTCTGAGAAAGCTTGTTAGTAATTAGTAATGCATGCATGTATGTGAACGTGCATTGCCATAGGCTGTAGAGTGGTAGACAAGAACAAGCCTTTTCAAGCATTCACAACTTCATTGGGTGTAACTTTATGAACTGAACCATGTATGGATACCCATGACTGAACATTGCCTGGTAGCTAACATATACATGCATGTGTGGGCATGACTTTAGCTATCACCAGAATAAGCCTGTAATATTATTATACTCGTGATTCTGAATATCTCCACTGTCCATGTATGATTATGTTTCACATTATTGTATTAGTTTTTGAAAATTAGTTGATAGGCATGCATGGTTTACTTTGGTTAGCTCAACTAATATGGTGAGAATTATGATCACCATTATTTCATGCATGCATGGATAATTAATAGTGGTATTTTTATTAATATGATGTTTGTTCATGCCCACGTAAGCTGTTAGCTATCTCGCATACAAGATATATAAGAATGTGATAAGGTGATATGACATCCCAGGCTCGCAGGAGGGAGCCTGGGAAATAGACTGACTATTATTATGTATGTACTAGTCTGTTACAGTTGTCATGTACAAGAATATTAATCATTTTCTTTGTACCTATATATTCATACACTGATTTGTTGTTATTTTTCATTTAGAATTTCCCAGAGTTGTGTCCCTCTGAATGTTCCCAGACAATTGCTGAAGCCTTTTATGAATGTGAGTCAACTCTTGGCTCATTCCTTGGAGCTCTAGTGTTTGGATATCAAGACATCACATATGCACAAGTGCTTCAAGCAGGTATAAGATAATCATTGTTGTAGCTTTATATACTGGCAACTGGCATGCATATACATGCAGTCTAAGAGTGAGTATAAATGACATTGTATAGTACAATTATATAGACTAATTGTATATTTATTAATTTAATGAGTCTTGTCTATTGGTATAACCACAGAGTACTTGCACACTTATAATTAGTGCTAATTACTAGCGGCTCATAAACAAAAAGTGGGCGCCCTTTAAGTTAATCTGACCTACAAAAACAGTCAGCTAAAGGCTCGCATTTTGACTTCATAAAACTAACCAAGTTGAACCATCCACACGTACCTGAGTATAGCCATACATAGCATGTCAAATTTGACACCTATTGTTCTTAAATAAATTAGTTACTGTAGTATATACAATTGCAGAGTATATGCCACTAGACTATCATATTGTTTAGGACAAAATGCTTTTGCACACTATTCCCATGGGCTAGTAATCGCATTCAAGTGTAATTGACCATGCACTTACTTCTCTGGGTGTCATCGTACTATGTAATGATCATCTATTGTTAATATGACCTTTGTACTTTCACACTTTTGGCCTTTTAACTTCAATTCCATGCGTCCAATAAAAGTAAAACTTTAGTAAAACATCCGAATCTTTCCATTTATCCAATAAAACATTCACAACAAATGTACACAAAAAAACACAACAGACATTGTGCCTTTCACAAGAGTTGTAAAAGCAATAATTATTATAGTTTTCCCTATGTATAACTTATGGAGCTACAAGAACAAGTATTGTTTCTTATCTTCCCATACTGGCTGTACAAATTGTTCTCCAATATGGTCTGCTTTAGATTTGTGATGTTATGTGACTTACGAGTTATGACATCATGTGCAATGGGTCTATAACTTAATTGTTATAAATCATTAATTGCAGGATGTTCTACGGATAACTTGGATTCTTCTCGTGTGTGCTTTGAACTGATCATGAATGACAGCTATGGAACTACTATTGAAGAGACGCTATCATCAGAGGCCTGCCAACAGTCACTGCAAAATGGTGACTGTAGTGAAACTTGTGAAGAAGCAACCCAGTCGGTACGTTTTCTTTCACGCTTTCATTAAATCACATGCAGCTGTGTGTGTGTGTGTGTGTGTGTGTGTGTGTGTATACTTTGACAAGGCTACACAATCAAAATTGTTTATTGAATCATCTTAATTGTGTGTGTGTGTGTGTGTGTGTGTGTGTGTGTGTGTGTGTGTGCCGATCTGCATGTGTGTTTGTGGCTGGCTGTGGTAATATTCAGCATGTACTTGGCATGATCTAATTATGATACGGAGAGTATACCAACCGCCCATAGTTTACCTAGCAACAACTTTACAACCGTTTTTCTAGGAAGCCACTAGTGGAGGCAGGGCTGCATGTAAGAGATAGCTATATATCTGGAAAACTACTTGAGCTATGCGCATCAAATTTTGATATGCATGCGCTTCCTGGGAAGGCCTAAATATACATGGAATAGCTAACTCAAAATTCCCAGACTTTCCTAACCGGCACGTTTTCCCTTGACAGGTCAAGGGAAAATTTGGAGATATAAATTTTCGTTATGCTCATAATTTATAACTATAGTAGAAGAATGTGGTTGTGGTAAACATAAGGTATGTAGGCCATTGAAAGTCATATTTTTTAAATGGCAGCTGCATGTATGAGTAATCACATAGCATAATCTAATAATCATAAATGTGGTTTTGTGTGTGTGTGTGTGTACGTGTGTGTGTGTGTGTGTGTGTGTGTGTGTGTGTGTGTGCACGTGTGCACGTGTGCACACGTGCGTGTGTGTTTGCCATTGCTTAGCAACCAAAGTTTTATAGGTTAATTTCCAGTTAATGGCTGGGTGAAGGTGACAATAGAGTAGCTATAGCTTTCGTTTGCCATTGACCCCCGTACGTGAGCCTTAGCTAGGGGTCACGTACGGGGGGTCAATGGCAAACGGAATACTTGCATGCCCTTAAGTGCATTGGACCATGCATTGAGTGCTGCCCACTTAAAATTATACGAATATATTGTGTGTGTGTGTGTGTGTGTGTATGTCCGGCACACAAGGAGATACGTGTATAATGATGATAATTAACAGATAAGCAGCTAGTTTAGGAAACATGAAGGAAATCAATGATTTAATTGATCCACTACATACTTATGCTACATGCATGCAAAACTTGGGCAAGTATACGAGGCTGAGCAGTGTAATAGCCTAGTTGTATTATGGAGGACAAGCTCCTTGAATTCACAAACTTAATGTTTCCAAATTAGGAGATGGTATCTATCTGATCATACATATGGTAGTGCGTATCGTAGGAATGGGTCGAACGTTCGATAGACACATTGCAAGATGTTTATCACCATAAAAATTTATCAAAACAAAGTTAAACCTTCAAACTTCCACAGAAGCTCTCTTAGACAGATCAATAAAAGCTTGCATTGTTAAAACAAGAGCTATAAAAATTTAAGCTTTAAAACTTGGTATATAAATGCAGCCATTTATTGTAGGTAGAGTCCAATGGTTATGCTTTTTGTAGAGACAAAACAGTCTCTGATAGTGTCGAACCTTGTCGAAACTGACATTCAATTGAGAATTAGTTTTCATAGAGGAAAACTAGCAAGAAAAAAAACAACCTCCGAACAAAATCAATTATCCATTTTATGGACTGAGGATCAAATGCCAGGCCTGTGTATGGGGACATGGATATGCACATTGAGAGAAGAATTGGAATAAAACTGCTCTCTGTTACTTGATCCACTAGACAGTGAAGATCTATAGTTGCTAGCTACCTAAAAGTAACAGAAAGTAGTCTGTGTTTAGTTCATTTGTTTAGTGTCTTTGGAAAGGCTTCTTGTCAATGTTGCTCTGTAAGGTTAAAAAAAATTGCGAGTGCGGTTTTATGTATCTACCCGTGATTTTATGTATGAAGCACAATTTTTGAAGTGTGACTTCCTGTGTGTCCATTGTTTGGAGGCAATCAAATTTGTATGGCAAAGACACGTTGGGAGCACAACTTTTGCCCACTGTCCCGAGGTTGCAGTACTATGACAGTGGTAATTTAAATCCATGCCACAGACTATATTCGCTCTAGAGAGGTTGTCTACTTCTTGGAGGATTCGTTATATCGGAGGTTTGACTGTAGTCTCCACACTTTAGTATTGAAAAAAGTGAATAAACAAGTATAATTATTACAGTAAATTGATCTATGAATTCAAGCCATTATTATATCCAAGTTTATCAAAGTTTTAATTACTAAACATCTGTAAAATGCTACAATAAAATATTTTGCCTTGTCAATAGATTGCACAGATAACAATGAGACTTGGAGGATTGTTATTATTGACATTTTGTTGTGTTCATAGTTTTGTTTTGCCATAAAAATATGTATTGTGGCCTTCAAAAATTTGTGTCTGAAATGGTTACTACTTTGACTGGTAATGGTCATCATTGGAGGATGCAAAGTCGGTTTATATTAACCCATGTTCAAGTCCTAATGTCACTTGAATGTTCTGTACTTATATACCGTTAGATTGCTCTCTTTGCATTGAATGTAATGATAAATCTCTTAGTTTCTTATAACCTTCCTACTCTCAAATAATTTTACACAAGGTGTTTTTACTTTTTAGGTGTTTTTATTTGTACCGACTATGCATTTTTGTCTATTGTCAGTCAATGGTTTATTTTATGAAAATCAAACTTGTACTGATGCAACCAGTATAAAATGAGCTTTTAAATGATAATATAGATTGCCATCTTTGGTAAAATTAGAAGATACAAGTTCAATAATTCATAATTCAATAGATTGGACAGATATCAATGAGACTTGGAGGATTGTTATTATTGACATTTTGTTGTGTTCGTAGTTTTGTTTTGCCATAAAAATATCGTGTATTGTAGCCTTCACTGAAAATTTGTGTCTGAAATGGTTACACGTTGGGAGCACAACTTTTGCCCACTGTCTCAAGGTTGCAGTACTATGGTAATTTAAATCCATGCCACAGACTATGTTCACTCTAGAGAGGTTGCCTATTTCTTGGATGATCCATTATCGGAGGTTTGACTGTAGTCACTTCCACACTTTAGTGGTGAAAAAAGTGAACTTAGTAAACAAGTATAATAATTATTATAGCAAATTGATCTATGAATTCAAGTCATTATTTTATCCAAGCATGTATATGCATACAGCCGTGAGAAAGTTTTACTAAACATCTGTAATTACTGAAAGTTATACTGAAAGTTTTACTAAACATCTGTAATTTGCTACAATAATATTATAATAATTATTTTGCCTTGTCAATAGATTGGACAGATATCAATGAGACTTGGAGGATTGTTATTATTGACATTTTGTTGTGTTCGTAGTTTTGTTTTGCCATAAAAATATCGTGTATTGTAGCCTTCACTGAAAATTTGTGTCTGAAATGGTTACTACTTTGACTGGTAATGGTCATCATTGTAGAATACATGTTTGTGCCTTCTATGATCTGTTTCCAGTCCTAATTGCTTGTCTACTACTCAACATCACTCAGTAATGTTATCAGTGTCTTCACTTCTGAGTTTCCAACATCAAGATGTAGATTGCTATCTTTTGGGTGAAATTGGAGGATGCAAATTAAGTCCGTTCAATTCGTAATATTAACCCATGTTCAAGTCCTAATGGCAATTATAGTCACACTCGAATGTTCTGTACTTAGAATGCTCTCGTTGCACTGAATGTAATGATAAATCTCTTAGTTTCTTATAACCTTCCTACTCTCAAATAATTTTACACAAGGTGTTTTTAGGTGTTTTTATTTGTACCGACTATGCATTTTTGTCTATTGTCAGTCAATGGTTTATTTTATGAAATTCAAACTTGTACCAATGTAACCAGCATAAAATGAGCTTTTAAATGATATATAGATTGCCATCTTTGGTAAAATTAGAAGATACAAGTTCAATAATTCATAACTCCTGTACAAGTCCTACTGAATAGTCACACAGTATTCAGTGCTTATGGGTGAGGTACTAGTTTGGCCTATATGCATACGTTTAGCAAAATTTATAATTATTACAAATAATCACAAAAATGCCTGGTTGTGTGTGTGTGTGTATGTGTGTGTGTGTGTGTGTGTGTGTGTGTGTGTGTGTGTGTGTGTGCGTGCCCGGCACCCAACGATGATTCCACTAGCTATAGGAAACATGAATGATTTATAATTTATCCACTACATACTTATGCCATATGCAGTGTCACACACACACAAGTGTGGGGTACTCAAATGTTAAGGGCATGTACGTAACTAGCCACTCTGTATGATCACCTACCCATCTAGTAACTGGCAATAAAACTTCCGTTGCCAATGTGACATACACACACACATGCACACATTGCATTTAATAATGATATTATGATCTGTTTACTAACATGTATCAGCAACACTGTTACTTAAATTGCCAAGTTAGAACTTTTTAAAACTGATGATGCACGTGCCTTGACTCAATGTCACCGTTACTTTCCGAAGACATAATGTATTGTGTGGCCTTATATTAAAAAATTGTGTCCAAAATGCATGCTATTTTGACTAGTAATGGTCATCATTGTGTCTTCTATAATATGTAATGTGTATCAAATTTTTCTTTACCAAATTTCTTGTCTACTATACCCAACATCACTCAATGTTAGCTATCAGTATCTTTACTTAAAATTAATTTCCAATAATATTATCATAATGTGCATGTAATAAATAGCTTTGAGCATAATACTTATTCTCTCTTCCAATGCAGCTCAGCTGTTGTGCCGGAACTTTGCTGACAGACTTGACTCCCCTTGCCAAAATGCCACAGCTACAGCTGTTGGAATACTGTAACCTTCCGGAATGTGATGTTTCCTTTCCACTGGGTACCACCATGGCTCCAACTACAATGGAGGATGACAAGGCAGCCACAATCCATGGCACTGTTGCTGTGCTGGTGATGATATTTGCTAGTCTGAGTTCTCTCATGGGGTACTTTTGATTGATGTAACTAATAATTATTATTATTATGTAAATTTAATTTTAGCTAGCTTAGTGGTTTTCTCTAGGCCTGTTTAGTAACACATTGACTAGTGTTTTTAGTTATTTATATTGTTCCACAAATTTGCTAGTTTATAATTCAAGTTTTGTTTTTAATTTGATAAAGTTGCTTCTTTTGTATACAGAATCCTGATGTGTAGTTTTGGTATGAATTATGGATAGTCAATCTTATACCAATTTGCAATCTCCGGTATATCCGCGTACGCCAATGACTCATTGCGCAGCCAATTTTGCAACGTGTTCAGTTCAAAGTTCAAAGTTCTCGATTAAACTTTGAACTTTGAACTGAACACGTTGCAAAATTGGCTTCAGCAGGCATGCATATAAATCGATCTAGGAAAGTCTTCCTGACGGACTCATTACCTGGACGTGTTTGAGATGGCTGGTAAAGTGATTATTATCTTTATTCTCACTCTCTACCTCGCCGCTTGTGGTATAAAATACTGTGTGGGGGCTTCGTGTATTGGTGAGCGGTTTGCTGTGCTGCAAGACGAGTGTCCCAACCCCGATGGAGCTAGTATTGTCAATGGGGTATGCAAATCAGACAAGACTGTTGTTTTACTATAAATAATTATTATTATAACCTAATGTTCATTTGTATTTCAATTTTCAATGACCATGTGGATCATATGCTTTTCATATACTGTATAACTGCTATATAAAATGTTTCAATGTGGCTTGCCATTGTCAGGATCCGATGGCAGTGTTTTATAGTGATGATGATCAGTATTATAAGATGCAATTTCCTACCAACAGAATGACAGTGAAGCACGAGATTCATTCTGCAATGGACCTTGTGGCAGGAAGGTTGCCCAGGCCTACCTTGACTGTGATTTTACTCATGTGGCTAATGTTATTCAACAAGGTATGTTTGAGTTAAAAACAATAGTACTATGATGAATACATAGTGTTATGAGATGATTATAAACAACAAGTTATGTCACCATTGTACAGTTGTTACCTGGGCCGGTATTTTGAATTGTAGTAAGTTTGTAGATCTTACTGAATCAGATATGTATTGTTGGACAATAATTATTATAGAAGATGTAGAAGAAGAAGAATAAATTATTATTACTGATGTATAATTTTTGTCTGTCGTCGGAATTTTTTTCTCTGTGTGAATGGAACAATTTCAGGTTGCCTCACTGATGAAAAAGGTCAATATTGTCAAGATTTGTTCTTTGACAGCGGTGCCTTCGACAATCTAACCATTGCTTGTACAATGGACAGGGACTGTGTAGGAGGAGGATGTAGAGATGCCATATCAGATGTAAGCTAGTCATTGATAGTTGTGTCCTTGTGGGGGAGATCTATAACCACAGTGTTATTGTTATTCGATCCCCAGGCTCATATTGCATGCAAAAATTATTTTAGTGTTTGGAAATTATAATATTATTTTGACATTGTCATTCTGCTTCAAGCAAGTGCACGACCTCCATGGAATTTAATATGCCAATAAATGGAATTTTAATGGGGATTGTGGTCAGATCTAGCTTGACTAAGACTATATCAGTAAATCAAAAGTCTGAACCCCTCTAATATAACCCACTCTGATTATTGAGACAATAAGTCTGCTAAGGTCTATAATATTTAGCAGATCAGAATATATCCTATAGTAGGTATACGTACACTGATAGATAGTCACTGGTAAGCCAGCATTTTCACAACTTAATTTGATCTCAAAATTTAATACGGAATAAACAATGTGGTTCCTGCATGCATTTTGATCGAGCAATTGTATGTTTCATCATTTTATAATTATTGTACTATAACAGTTTGGTTGCTGTGTGTCTCATCACAACACTATACCTCAAATCTTCCCTGAGTGCAACTCCAGCTTTGTCCAATGTCAACTGCCGTTCACTCTCAATCCTAAACCAACCACTATACCTACCACAACACCTACCATAAATGAGCTACCTCCAATTCTGAGCTGTTTGGCTGATAAGCACGCCAATGACCAAGACTTTCGCACGTGTTTGTTGTCGATATTGAAAGTGGAAGATCCTGTGGAAATATCTGTGACTGACTTACTTGTTGCTGCTCAGCAGGTACAGTAATTATTTTCCCAATCAGAGATATCATTGAAAAAATTGACGTCAAAAACTAATTTTATACAAATAATTGTATGTATGTACATTATCATACAGGATATTGCTGCTCTTTGTGGATCCAAATGCACCCAGACAATAGCTATGGGTTATTATGACTGTGAATCACAATTTGGTTCCTTGTTTCAACTGATTCCAGAATCAGGTCTTGGGAACTTTTCTATTGGACAAGCAATTCAAAACGGTAGCCACTATATAACTCTATAAATCATAATTTTTGCATAATCACATGCATTAATATTGCCTTATTATAGCGCTGAATTAACTGCATGTCTTCAAAAGTCTTCATGCACCTCAGTCCTGGCATTGAAATGTTTTGTTTTGTCTGTGCATTTAATTTGTGCTTTTGGCCAGTTTTGGGAAAGAGTTCACTGAATGCAATAATGCGCCACCTTCTACCTTTGATGGGGGAAATTTTGGAAAAACCAGAAGCAGCTTGAGTCACAGTATATACCACTTAGACTAGCATTATTTTGTCCATTTTCTGCATTTCCTATAATTATTCATCCTCCAAGACAAAATTATCACAGGTGTGGCATTTTGGGAAGTCTTTATAATTGGTTTAGAAACCAATAATTAAATTAACTTCTTGTTGGGAAATGGTCAGACCATAAGTCAAAATAAACTAGTATTGTGAATACTAAGAACAATAAACGTGTTGTATTGTCTTTATATTGCTGTTAGGCTGTGCAAAAGACGAGAATTCACGATTCTGTCTCCAAAATATCATGGACCAACAAGGTTTTGTGGACCAGATACAGGAAGCAGTAAATGGTACATGCCAGTCCTCCACTGATAGCTGCTCTGGATCATGTCAACAAACTTTGACTTCTGTGAGTTAGTAACTATGACATTGTGTGTGTGTATGTGTGTGTGTGTGTGTGTGTGTGAGTGCCAGTGTGCATGCATCATGTTTTGAGTATAATTATATACATGCACACAGCCTGCTATAACTGGTAGAAGTATATATTATACTCGATCACACTCACACAAACACACGCACGCATGCAAACATGGTACACACACTCACACACACATACGCAAACACATACACACACACACATGCACACAACACGTACGCATGCATGCACACACACACACACACACACACACACACACACACACACACACAGAACACACGAACACACTCACGCACACACACACACCACTTGCACACAGGTTGGATGTTGTGCACATTATTTAGTGCAAGTAAACCAGTTTCCTCCTGAAGTACCACTAAGTTCTCTGTTGGACTCGTGCAAACTGCAATCTTGTGAAGTTCCCTTCAAACTCGAGGGTGGTGACAAAATGATGAATGAGAATAACAAGTGTGTTCCATTCCACAGTGCAAGTCTCATTGTTGTTATTTCAATAGTCAGCAATATAGTGTTTTTTATGCTCTAACCATGATAGTTATAGTTTCAGTATTACTTTATACACATTTTACTGTTCAATCGCATTTTAGTACTCTTATAGTATTATAGACATTATAACTGTGTACATCCACAATTATTATATTATGATACTAACATGTGACACTTTATGTAGGCCATTGATTATCGTAATGGTATCCTTTCAATACTATTTTGCATTATAGTATTGTTTTTATTCAATCTACATAATATTATACTCATACAAATTAAGAGTCTTGATTCAATTTTCTCCCCTGACATAATGAATGAATCTAATAGCCGAGCTCCTTTTAGATCTATAATAGATATTCTCATGATGCTCAGATCTTAGACTAGCTCTTTGTATTATATATGCATTATAATATTAAGGGAGGAACCCAAACCTATACATGTATCTAGATGTGCATGGTATCCAAATTGTGCTAGAAACAAAACAAAAAAACTTAAGAACACACGAACACACTCACGCACACACACACACCACTTGCACACAGGTTGGATGTTGTGCACATTATTTAGTGCAAGTAAACCAGTTTCCTCCTGAAGTACCACTAAGTTCTCTGTTGGACTCGTGCAAACTGCAATCTTGTGAAGTTCCCTTCAAACTCGAGGGTGGTGACAAAATGATGAATGAGAATAACAAGTGTGTTCCATTCCACAGTGCAAGTCTCATTGTTGTTATTTCAATAGTCAGCAATATAGTGTTTTTTATGCTCTAACCATGATAGTTATAGTTTCAGTATTACTTTATACACATTTTACTGTTCAATCGCATTTTAGTACTCTTATAGTATTATAGACATTATAACTGTGTACATCCACAATTATTATATTATGATACTAACATGTGACACTTTATGTAGGCCATTGATTATCGTAATGGTATCCTTTCAATACTATTTTGCATTATAGTATTGTTTTTATTCAATCTACATAATATTATACTCATACAAATTAAGAGTCTTGATTCAATTTTCTCCCCTGACATAATGAATGAATCTAATAGCCGAGCTCCTTTTAGATCTATAATAGATATTCTCATGATGCTCAGATCTTAGACTAGCTCTTTGTATTATATATGCATTATAATATTAAGGGAGGAACCCAAACCTATACATGTATCTAGATGTGCATGGTATCCAAATTGTGCTAGAAACAAAACAAAAAAACTTCACAAAGTTCATAATATTATAGAAGATCGTAAAATGTAATGCATTTTATTTTTAGTAACACAACAGCGCTTACAGCAACACAGTAAGTTGTTTTAAGTAATGATCATGAAGCAATTGTGCTTGGCTGTATATATTTATCTATTTCTATGGGTTATGTAATTGCATAAAATTTAAAACTTAATAATGGCAAAATGTATAATACTTGAAAACGTTTTAAAAGGTGGCACTTTCCAAGTGACCCAAGAGGTACGCCACATGCACTCGCTTTTTTTACCGTGGTATCGCCCCGTAGAGCCCTAATCCACGACGGGAAAAGGTAGCTATCTAAAGTCGTACTAATTTTCGCTTGTGCCGCTGCTTTACAATAATCGTCGTCGCATGTGCATTAGTTATACATGCAACTTAATTAGTACATTACCTAATACCTTTTTGTTGTCATTGACGATGGAGACTACTGGGGTGTGTGTGCATATCTACTGTACCACGTGTGCATACTACCACGTGCTGCTGCTTGCGACCTCCTATACTGCGCTGCTTGCGATCCACTCATGCATATGCATTACATTATAGGGAATTAAGTTGCATGTTGTACTAATGCACCAGCGCCATACATTCATACATACATAAATATTTAACTCACGTGAGTGTAGCTTCGATCCCCAATTAACATGCTGTCTGACCATCATGCAATCACATACCGATTTCTTTACAAGTATCCATTTCGTGTCGTGTGAAGTGTGAACAGCGATTGGATCTTGGTCGAAATTTTTACGATACAGCAGATGAACATACGATTGGTAGAATCGATCCAGTAGAACAATCAATCCATTCTCTGCCTGCTTGTGTAAAATTTAGTGTGTGCATGTTATCAAGAGATTAATGCTTAAGAAATTCACCTGATTTGCATCAATAATGAGGCTCTTGGTGTAATTACGTATTGATCAACAATTATTAACTGGCCATACTAATTTTTATAAGTTTTGTGTGTAGGCATAAGAAACAATATTATGACATTGTGTATTGACTCACCATTGATCATAGAGGTCAGATCCGGAATGTTCTTCAATGTTCCAATCCTGGGCTGTGGCCTTCTCTAATTGATCTCACTCTCTCAACCAGGCTCTTAAACTCACTAATATATGCACACTCGCAACTATATAGGCTCTTTGTGTAAGTCTCATGCACTGACTCTCAGGCTCTTCAACTCACATGCATACTCAGGCTCTTAAACTCATACACTCAAACAGGCTTATGCTTCAACTCACACTGTGATACACACACACAACCAGGCTCTTGACTCACACACTCAATTAGGCTCAGGCTTCAATTCACTTGCACTCTCTTCATCTAATAAACTCAAACAGGCTCTTCAACTCACATGCACACTCAGGCTCCTCAACTCACACACTCAAACAGGCTCAGGCTTCGACTCACACTGTGACACATACACACAGTTACCAGGCTCTTCAGCTCACACACTCAAACAGGCTCAGGCTTCAATTCACATGCACGCTCTTTATCTAATAAACTCGAACAGGCTCTTCAACTCACACACTCAAACAGGCTCAGGCTTCAACTGGCACACACACTAGGTACTCAGACTGACTCTTCACTCACTATGACATGCACTCAATATAGGCTCAGGCTCTTCAACTGACACACTCAATAAAGGCTCGGGCTCTTCAACTCACATATTCAAGCAAGCTCTTTAACTCTCTCACCCCTTCATCCCCCTTCACACACACAACCAGGCTTTCAACTTGCCCCGGCACTGAGGCTGAAGCAGGCTCTTTAAATCAGGCACATTCACAACTAATTGTATGCTCCCCTTGATCCTAATACACACAACAAACATACAAACGTATACAAAAACAAAGATAAACAAGAAAAAAAAAAAAAAAAAAAAAAAAAAAAAAAAAAAAAAAAAAAAAAAAAAAAAAAAAAAAAAAAAAACAGCAACAAAAGAAACTAAAGAAAGAAAATTAAAGTAAAACAAATAAAAATGTCCAAACAGTCTAACCAAACTATGAGATGAAGCCAATCCAACATAATTATAGCCGTATACCCGGCTACGATGAGTAGAGATCACCAGTACTAGCACTAGTGATACCCCAGCCTGTGTACAGAGACCACCAGTAGCACTAGTGATACCCCAGCCTGTGTACAGAGATCACCAGTAACACTAGTGATACCCCAGCCTGTGTACAGAGATCACCAGTAGCACTAGTGATACCCGAGCCTGTGTACAGAGATCACCAGTAGCACTAGTGATACCCCAGCCTGTGTACAGAGATCACCAGTAGCACTAGTGATACCCCAGCCTGTGTACAGAGATCACCAGTAGCACTAGTGATACCCCAGCCTGTGTACAGAGATCACCAGTAGCACTAGTGATATACCCTGAGCCCACCTCACTATGACATGTTGAGTCATGTACTGCATGGTACCAGTAAGATGTAAGTCTGTTATAAAAGTCTTTACTATAGAGCTGGTTTGTCTTGATTCAGTTACATAAGAAGTTGAATGACTTTGTACATGTACATATGTTATGTTCTAGTTTGACATGAATGTCACAATTTGTGGCCACTGTAATAGTTAATATTATATGACATTATTGTCTGTACCTCGTGTATACGATAGAATGTGATGTACTGCATGTACAGTAGTGCCCAAGAATATATAGGTAAGAACTCTTTAACGTCACGATCAATTTATTACCAATATTAATACCAAGACCATTACTTTTACAAAAGAAACCATAACGTTTTTGAACAAGTTTATACCACCATTTACCATAATAGTTAGTACCTTTGACCATAAATTCTTACAACTCGAATATGTATAATAATTATAATTATATGTCCCATTATTTATCTCAGATCATATACCGGTAACACTACAAGTTTCACCATAATAATTTCAGACCATTTCACTGACTCTTGTAATTATACGTACAGATTGACAGTTTCAATTCTTTACCGTATGCATGTGAACCAACCAAATATGTATACCATATTATGACAAAACAACCTCTTCCCCCCACCTACCCACCCACCCACTGCTCTCTCTCTCTCTCTCTCTCTCTCTCTCTCTCTCTCTCTCTCCNTCTCTCTCTCTCACACACACACACACACACACACACTGCTTATACCATACCTTAATACTGTAATGGATTGCGTGATATTATAACCGGTATATTTGGTGAGCTGGAGATGCACGAATTGATTCTTAGTACTCGTATGTCGATATGTACACATGATGAAGACGAAAAAAGGACGATAGATGAAATGTGTGTACGTGCGATCGATGTGTACGATTCAGATGCTTTGGTTGGATAAGTGTATGAGACACGTAGAAGTGTTGTCGTATTCAAACGGTACCATTGTACATGTACTCATGAAGTTGCGTAGTAATATTGACATAATATTATGTTGTCCCATTGGACAATACGTATAGCTGTATCGTATAGGACCAAGGTTGCTTTGAGAAACCTGTATGGGTAAAAACAGTATAATGAGCACAAGTACTAGTGCTAGTGCAGTTAGTGTAAGCATACAGGGAATTCTAGCCTAGCTTAAATCTAATTCAGTGAATTTTAAAAAAAAATATCAAACTGCAACTGCCAAGGGTATTTATAGTTCAAAGAATTACACTCAGTTATTGCATATAATTATGGACATGCATGACTACATGTATATTAGCTGTACACTTTTGAAAGCAAGCTCTGGTATACATCAAACACACAGGCAATAGCTATAAAGCATATATTATTATGTACAATAACAAAATTTTAATGGACTCACCTGCAATGATGGGTTGCCTCTGGATAGCAGTACTGCCTGGCAGTGTCGCGGCTTGAGAAGAACTAGGCAGTTGGTTGGTTACACGAGCAGTCAGCGACTGTGTCAGGAGTATAACTCAGTTTGAAGTTGACTGAACCAGTTGGGCGTCCAGCGGATGATAGACTCCAAACACTGAGCCATACTGAGGTGAACACTTTCTTCACTGGCAGCTAGCTGAAGAGCCTGAGTAGACTACTTCAGTTGACTTGTAGCTTCGTGAATGTTGTCTTGAAAATGCCCACCACTTCTTGAGTGAATGACAATGGCATGCTTTGGCAGGAATCTGAACAAGAAAATGAGCAAACTGAGAATTTAGTTGCTGCTATTATTAGATTCCCGCGCGCGCGCGCGGGGGACATATGCGCGGCAAATGACGTTATTATTGTAAATTGTACGCATGCGCAGACGGGTAGACAGCACCATGGATATAATCGAGCTGCGCTGCAAAAGCATAATGATATCTTTGGGAATTCCTGAAGAAATCCAAGTTGTTCTTTCCTCTATTAGTAGTGAGAATCATTGTGACCCTGTTTGGAATTTTGCCAAACAAAGAAATGGCTACAGTTTGAAACTCTTCTGGCCTAAAAGAAGAAAAGAGGTCTCTACCAGTACTCCAAGTAATGCCCACTCTGCTATGGCCTCCACTTCAGGCAGAAAGAACAGAAGCATGAGGAGGCTGGAAGTTTTCTTAGCAAAGAAGAGGGCTGAACCCAGCTCTTTGAAGCAAGAAGCTGTTCCCAGTCAAAGTGATATTGTTCCTCCTGGAGCCCAGCCTGATCATGATCATACCTCTATCCTTAAGTCTGATCTAATTGATGGTTCTCTCTTAATTTCTGTTGGAGACGATGAGTCTACCAGATCGCCGACACCAACTGATGTTATTCATAGTGATAAAGTGCATAAGAACTGTAATGAAGATCACAGTGTTGCTGCTACCATGGCTCACTGTTCCGCTGAGCCTAAGTACCCTGGTGCTAAGAATCAATATGAATCAGCTAAAAAGGGCAGTCCTCCTTATTTACTTAGATCTAAGGTTCGTTTTTCTGAATCCACTGCGTCTGAGTCACTTCAACTAAAGCTTCCGGATGAGTTTCAGAACTGCACACAACATTATGTTGATTTTGTGAAGTCAGGTGATATTGACACAGCTAGCAAGGTCGCTGATTTGATGCAGGATCATTGGTCTTCTATAGTCAAACATGGCCGGAAAGTTAAATTCAAAGTGTCAGGAGAATTAGTCGATGGAGTTGTGGACCAAGCCCATTATATTGCTAAGCTTTCCTCTGATGGTTACTATTTTTATTCCACTGCCAAAGCAGATATTCGAGTCAGTGATCGTCTTGTTAAGGAAGTTCAGTTCAGAGATTTATGTTTAGTTTAAGTTTATGTTCCATGTATGTTGTACCCCTCCCCCATTGCACCTCTTGTTGGTGTGTGTATATCAATATCAATATCAATTAGAGACTACGTACCCTCTAATATCTATGACAGCACAATGACCAAAATCTGCTACAAACATTTTATTGCATTATTGCATTCATTACTGCATGCGTATCTTGATACTGACAACATGCTGTGAAATGAAACGACCTTGTTGTTAATTCGCAATCCATATCGTGTCAAGAAGCTCATTAAGTTGACGGGAAATTCCCTGGGAAACTAACTTTCACATGCATCCACGTGCCATAAATTTTTGAAACGAAGAGAAGACACCTGAGTCTGTGAAAGTATTAACTTAAAACTGCGGCGAGAGATTTAGCAATGTTCTCCGTCAAAACATCAAAGCTTTGTAATGGTAAATCTAGTTCAGGCTTCGATCTCCACTCCTCCTGCTACAGTGACTTCTTTCTTCTGAGGACTCCCATTACCATCAATGGACGTCCAACTGTGATCAAGGCACTCAATGGAGAGCCAGTGTTGAGAGATACTCGAAGTGTTATTTCAGTCAAACTATCAACCATCCTGCAGCAAGCAATTACACCTGTAACAAGACAACATGGAGTGTTTTCAGTCGACAAACACTACCACGAGAGAGTGCCTCTGTTTGTAGTCAATTTTCAGTCAAAGTCATGCCTAAAAATTTTCTTGGATGACTGTGACAAGCAAGCTGTACAGGAAGAACTTTCATTGGCCATTGCTGGACTCTTTGAGCATGTAGCAGAAGAGCGGCAACAATTCCAAGTTTCGATTGAGGTAAAACTTTTCCTGATATCACCTACCGTGGGAGAAAGACAACAACCAATGGTCAGTGAAATCAAACCCAAGAACTATCAGCTCGTGAAGTTTCAGTGGGAGAAAAGCAAGCTCTTTACTTTCACCCATGATATGTTTACTAACCATACAGAATGGCATCAACCTGGTGAGTATACAGTCATGTATACATGTGTGCTTGAATAAATTAATAAATACAGGTAACAAGTAATAGTTGTACTATGGTTTTTCAGGGATCTGGGTGTATGGGATTTGTAACCTGAGGGCTGTGGCTACAGCCCAAAGGTTACAACCCTTTACACCCTGAAAAACCATAGTACAGCTGGCTTGTACCATGGTACATAGTAGAGCTTGTTCGGTGTGCCTATACAAAGTACACTAGGGTGTATTGGCTCATGCACCCTGCATGGGTTGTGTACGACTTCAAAGGCTTGGATAGGGTATACAAATGAGTATTGTAGTAGCTGCTTTTCCTTTAATGTGTAGCTTAACCATGGTACCCAGTTAGCCTCGTTCCCAGGCTCCTCCCTTGCAAATATTTCCTACGAAAATTAGGAGGGAGAGAGCCTGGTATCAAAATTTAATATCACGTGCGTGACGTACGCATTTTTGAATATTCATTTGTATGTGGTTGAAGTTTTCCTGGGAGTTACTGCAAGCAGGACTGAATGGACAAAAACGCTTGAAAAACTGTTGTACACTTGTCACGAGCGTTTTCAGCTTGCGAAGACTAAAGAATAAACCTTCTGTTCAGTATTTGTGATCGTCAGTTTGTCTGCGTGTCTTGTTGAGGGCTGACTGAAAAATCGAGACTGAACTCTGAACTGAAAGAGCTGATACGAGAGGCTAGTATTTATCTGTCGTCATATTGACATTCATTAAAGGCTACTAAGGTCCTTGATCTTCTTTAATCCCATCTTCATCCACTCGTAGCTCTCTCAGTGTTCTTAGACTGGCAAAAACGATGCTGAAGCCCTGAGCTTGGTCACATTGAATGTCTTGTTGCAGTCTTTACCACTTAGCTCGCGTCCACCTTGGGGTCCACCTATACGTCACGCACGTGATATTTGATACCAGGCTCTCTCCCTCCTTATTTTTGTAGGAAATATACGCGAGGGAGGAGCCTGGGAACGAGGCTAGTACCCAGTCACTTTCCTGTTTTCTTGCCACAAGCTCCTTCCCATCCATAGCTTTACTCTAAACCACTAATTAAAGTCTAATCATTAATTTAATTTAATTTGACCTTTCATACCAGGTTCGAGCTCTGAAACTTTGTTCTTGGCATGCCTTTTTGCTCACTTCTGCCTCGCTCAAGTCGCCGATGGTTATCTATACAAAATTCTCACTTTATACTTTTTGTAATTTTTATTTGCATTTAAACAGACTCTCGAAAAAACTCGTGTCAGTAATAGTGGAGCGAAAAATGGTTCTATCTCGATAGACTAGATTGATACAAGCCTCCCCCTCTCCCACCCCAAAGAAAACCAATAATAATATTATATTTTTAACAAAACTATACTGTACTACTGACAACCTTATGTATTCATGCAGTTTAAATCAAATTTTTACTATTAGCAAATGAAAATGCCGAGTTGGCTGATCTTGAAGTTGAGCTGACGGAAGTTGTTAAGTGGTTTGATCTGGGTGTCCAGCTAAAAATGCCCACTTACGAATTGTTGACCATTCGTAAGGACCATCGTTACACCAAAGAATGTCGATTAGAGATGCTGATTCGATGGGACCAACTGGAGAAGCCTACTTGGAGGAAACTAGTCCCAGCCCTGGCCAACATTGGCAGGAGAGACCTCGCTGAGAAAATAGCAAAGAAACATGGTAAGTATAAGCTATAGAATCAATTATCAATGTAGTTAGTGATGTCTTAACCGAAGCAAAAAGAAAGCTTCTAATAGTTGTTCTGGATTGAATTCTGGCCAAAGATGACTACTTTATGTGTTGCTACTAAGTAAGTACGCAAAAATTTATTACAAGCTAAAAAATAGCGCATTTTATAACCTACGCGTAAATTTCGCGAGACAAAAAAAGGGGGTGCAAATGCACCTTTAGCACCCCCCTGGCTACGCCACTGAACCCTTTACACCCTGAAAAACCATAGTACAGCTGGCTTGTACCATGGTACATGGTAGAGCTTTCGGTGTGCCTATACAAAGTACACTAGGGTGTATTGGCTCATGCACCCTGCATGGGTTGTGTATGACTTCAAAGGCTTGGATAGGGTATACAAATGAGTATTGTAGTAGCTGCTTTTCCTTTAATATGTAGCATAACCATGGTACCCAGTTAGCCTTGTTCCCAGGCCCCTCCCTTGCAAATATTTCCTATGAAAATTAGGAGGGAGAGAGCCTGGTATCAAAATTTAATATCACGTGCGTGACGTATGCATTTTTGAATATTCATTTGTATGTGGTCGAAGTTTTCCTGGGAGTTACTACGAGCAGGACTGAATGGACAAAAACGCTTGAAAAAACTGTTGTACGCTTGTCTTGAGCGTTTTCAGCTAGTGAAGACTAAAGAATAAACCTTCTGTTCAGTATTTGTGATTGTCAGTTTGTCTGCGTGTCTTGTTGAGGGCTGACTGAAAAATCGAGACTGAACTCTGAACTGAAAGAGCTGATACGAGAGGCTAGTATTTATCTGCCATCATATTGACATTCATTATAGACTACTAAGTGCATGTCCTTGATTTTCTTTAATTCCATCTTCATCCACTCGTAGCTCTCTCAGTGTTCTTAGACTGGCAAAAACGATGCTGAAGCCCTGAGCTTGGTCACGTTGAATATCTTGTTGCTGTCTTTACCACTAAGCTTGCATCCACCTTGGCGTCCACCTATACGTCACGCACTTGATTTTTGATACCAGGCTCTCTCCCTCCTTATTTTCGTAGGAAATATACGTGAGGGAGGAGCCTGGGAACGAGGCTAGTACCCAGTCACTTTCCTGTTTTCTTGCCACAAGCTCCTTCCCATCCATAACTTTACTCTAAACCACTAATTAAAGTCTAATGACCTTTCATACCAGGTTCGAGCTCTGAAACTTTGTTCTTGGCATGCTTTTTTGCTTACTTCTGCCTCGCTCAAGTCGCTGATGGTTATCTATACAAAATTCTCACTTTATACTTTTTGTAATTTTTATTTGCATTTAAACAGACTCTCGAAAAAACTCGTGTCAGTTATAGTGGAGCAAAAATGGTTCTATCTCGATAGACTAGATTGATATAAGCCTCCCCCCTCTCCCACCCCAAAGAAAACCAATATAATAATATTATATTTTTAACAAAACTATACTGTACTACTGACAACCTTATGTATTCATGCAGTTTAAATCAAATTTTTACTATTAGCAAATGAAAATGCCGAGTTGGCTGATCTTGAAGTTGAGCTGACGGAAGTTGTTGACTGGTTAGCTCTGGGTGTCCAGCTAAAGTTGCCCACCTACGAATTGTTGACCATTCGTAAGGACCATCGTTACACCAAAGAATGTCGATTAGAGATGCTGATTCGATGGGACCAACTGGAGAAGCCTACTTGGAGGAAACTAGTCCCAGCCCTGGTCAACATTGACAGGAGAGACCTCGCTGAGAAAATAGCAAAGAAACATGGTGAGTATAAGCTACAGAATCAGTATATTCGATTATCAATGTAATTAGTGATGTCTTAACCGTTTTTTTTTTGTTTTTTTTTGCATGATTGTGTACACATGCAGGAGTACCACTACCTGAGGCAAAGGTTAACAATGATAAGGTGAGCTAGAATATACATGTCACATGCAGGTGTATATTGGCATTATAGTATAGAAGAGGAATTTTTGGTTCTAAAATTTTTGCTTGTTTAAAATTTTTGCCCGATTTTCAGTATAGTCACACTAGTGGCAAGCATTTACCAGTCTACCGTATAGCTCAGTTTGACGATTTGCTCTGTAGAATGTAAATAAAAATATTAACTAATTTAAATTTGATGCCTGATTTGTGCTTTATACATGCATATACGGCGGCCAAAAATATACTTGGCAGATTTAAATTTGACAATTTTGACTTTGATCGTCGAACCGTCAAATTAAAATCCCCGTCAATATTTCTGACATGTACGGTATAATAGGTACATGTATGGTATAAGGTTTCCATTACTATAATAATTATTACTATTTATTATCTATTCAACAAAGGATTCTGATTCTCACTCTGCTTGGACAGGTGATCGACTATTTCCAACTAAGTCAGACTTACAAAAGTCAATATGTAGGCAGTCAGATCTGGAAGGTCAACTGAAGAAAGCAACTCAGTCGCGAGATGCACTGAGTGAACAGTTAACGATGCTCACAGAGGAGACAATCCCACAGCTGAAGGGGAAAGTGTCATCCCTCGAGACTGAACTAAAAAACCAAAAGGAACACAGTTCTAAGATAGAAGAGGAACTTGCTCAGACTAGACGTCAACTAGTCGACAAGGAGAAAGAATTACGTAAGAAGATAAAGGAGTTTGATGCGGCTTCAGCTCGTGTGTGCAAGGTTGAAAATGAACTAGAGAAAGCCAGACAAATTGTTATCAACCAACAGGAAGAAATATCCCAGGAAACCTTTGAATCAATGGCACTAGAGCACTCGTGTGCCGGGTACCTATTGGAAATAGAGGTAATTAATGCAATAATAACGATTACAGTATTGTTTGAGAAAATTATTCTAATACATGCAGATTCAACGAGACATTGCTGAGAAGGAGATGGACAAGCAAAAAGAAAATATCCAGTGCTACACTCGAGAACTGACAGATAAGACCGAACGTATCTCTCAACTTTCAGCCAAGATAAGGGAAGCTGTGAACAAATATGAACAGCTACACTCAGGATTACTGAAAGTGGGAAAGCTTCAGTTAAAGAGAATAGATTTACAATTTGAGAAACACCATGTTGAATTGAAATTGGAGAGATCAAAGAAAATTGTTAAGAAATGTGAAGCAAAACTTGTAAGTTCCAAATAGCAAATGATTGAGCTATGATTTTACTTTTGGCAAAATTGTGGCTTTAGGCCAAAGCTGGTGCAAAGCAGGGTCCAAGGTTAAGCAGCCAAGTTGTGGATTCAGTTCAAAGTTCAAAGGTCAGTGGGAAATTTGCCAAACTACTGGTGAGTTGGTTTGCCAACTCATTATGCTGTGTAGCGATAGATAATTTATTGGACGAACTTGTAGCATATACAGTTTGAATTTAGCTGGATTCAAATGCTGGGCTAGCCTCGTTCCCAGGCTCCCTCACTGTTAATATTACATGCTAAAAAATGAGAAGGGAGAGAGCCTGGTACGCGAAATCACATGAATGATGGAATGTGTATTTGGTATACTATAGTAGAAAAACCATACAAACTCTCTTTACTGTCTCTCTATGGGCAACGTCATTCATGCATGTGATTTTTGCGTACCAGGCTAGCTCACAGGAATAGAGCCTGGGAACAAGGCTATGCTGACCAATGTCATACTTCATAGTGAGTCTTAATTTAGTGCTGTATTATTGTATCATTATATTTACATGCACCGTACCTTCAGGTTAGTCAAGGACCAGTTGCAATCACATGTCTTCCATCAGAGCAGACTACAAGCTCTACCTCAGCAGGAGTCCATAACCTATTCACTCGAGACAGTCAGACTAAGAGCTCATTTCACTCCATAGGCAAAGCTACTTCTGAATCAGTCAGTGTAAGTTATACACTCCTAAAGATACCATTGTTACAGTATGTCTTTATACACATGCATGTACACATTCCTACACTCAGGACAGTCAGCCTGTTGCGCTTCTTCAACCAAAACAGATTGACGAATTGCCAAAACAAATTAAGAGCTCATGCCATTCCAAAAACAAGCCCACCTCAGTCACTGTAAGATATTATTTGCTTGTATACTTCAACTTTTAAAAAAGAAAGTATATAGTTTCATATACACACCAGTATTAGTGCAGGGTCTTACAGGAAAAGAAAGGGGCTGGGGATTCGGGGGGGGGTGGGAGGGCAGTAACAACCAAAAATTGGGCCAGAAATACTAATGTGGTCGGTATCAGGCTGCCTTAATAATTAATCACTGTATCATCATCTATAGAGGTCGGTTCGTCTGTGTATAAAACTATACATGTCAGTGATTATAGCGACTATGCAAAAATAGATAACAAAAGAAACCAGAGTGATATTTACGTTATTATAATATGTGCTAAAATTTAGACATCTCCTGATTAATTTTCATTAATTTTTAAGCACTGCATGCCCATTCCTTTAAACCACTTTCTTTTCTTGATGACATCTTTTGTTGCATATTCCTACACTCAGGACAGTCAGCCTGTTGCACTTCTTCAACCTAAACAGATTGACCAACCACCAAAACAAATCAAGAGCTCTAAGAATTATAGTTTCAAAAATAAAGCCTCTAAAATGACTGTAAGCCATGCCATGTGTGCAAACATGTCATTATTGATGGACATATATTTGTGTGTATAGATCTTTAAATATCATACATATGTATAGTAGGAAATTCTTTCCCATAGACACAATACAAAATGTTCATGCGTATAAAACTTGAAAAGACAGCTATTTACCTTAAAGGAACTGTGTCACTATTATAAGCGGTGTTTTGTTACCAAAAATAAAATGCGTGACGTTTTATGACATTTTTTGTTGACAAATGCGCAATATACATACATGCATACACGGGGCTAATACCCGGGCCTGGTACCCAGATCACGCAAGAAACAAAACAAAAAACGTCACAAACGGTCATAGAACATCATAAAACGTCACACATTTTATTTTAGTAACAAAACACCGCTTATATAGTGACACAGTTCAGGTTTAGAGCCTCACTTAGAAAGATTTCTTACTGTATAATGAATATGAACCAACAAACTCATGAAATATGAATTAGATGATTTTTGTTAGACTTTCTGCATGCTAGTATATATTCACAGCACAATGTCATAATTGTCATGTTTTTTTCCTTTTTTTTAGGATTTCCCAACTATTAGTTTATCTTGGAGAATTGCTCAACATGCACCTGCTAAGATAGCAAGATGGACGGATGCAGCAGTTGATGGTGACATCGCATACTTTAGATACTTTCAGTATATCTATATGTACAATTCAACAAGCAACACCTGGTGTCAGCCTTTTAAGCCTTCCTCTTCTAGTGGTAACCACTCTGCTATTGCTGTTATCAATGGCTCATTGACCACTGTTGGAGGTGTCCAAAAAAATGGAGAGAATGTAAATCAGCTCTTCAGTCTTGTTCAATGTGGACGCAACATTTGGAGATGGAAGGAGAAATTACCTTGTATGCCAAACGGTCTAGAAATGGGACACACAAAAGTAGCTTGGAGTCATGATGGAAAACTAATAGTCGCTGCAAAGTATACATCGACAATTCTAATATTGAGTGTGGAGCGTCATCTGTGGTTTGAGGTGTGCAATCAACCCGTTCAACCGTGTCTAATGAATACAAACTCCTGGCTTCATAGTCTAGTGGCCTGCGGAGAACATCTATACTTGATTCACGTTGACAACCGAATGTTTAGATGTCTAACACGTGACCTTTTTGAGTCTACTTTGAAATCGAACCAAAAAGGAATTTGGACCGAACTAAAGCACAAAGGCTGTCCCTCCTACTCTACTTTTGTATCGTGTGGGGGTCGTCTCATGTCTGTTGGAGGGAAAATTGATGATCGGCCCTCTTCTGCCATTAAGCTTTACTCTCCAACCACAAAGGCATGGAATGAGACAGGACACATGAAGACACCCCGATGGTACTGCTTTGCAGCTGTCATCCCAAACAATCGTTTACTTGTGGCTGGTGGGCACACAACTGGTGAGACGTCTGATTGTACAGACGAAGTGGAAATTGGAACTATTCAATTCAGCACGTAGCTAGATCTGTGTGCAGTCTCATTATTTGAGTTTGTCCATGCAACACACTGTTAATTGTTGTCATAATAGCATAATGTATACACGTATAGTACTGTTTATACACATGATATTTGCCAGCTCAGGCTGGCAAATATGGACTTTACATTATCATCATCATTATGCGGTAGTTGGTTTAGACAATGAATATTCTTGTGATTTTAGTTATTGTTACCCTACAGTTATAGATCTATTTAACTTCCAAACTGTAACCACTTTAGAAGTATTACTAAATTTTCATGTTTAATAATAATACCAGCAACTATTTCTGTTGGAAATGGTCATCAAAGTAGTTTGCTCTTTATTATTATTAATATCCGGAAATACACAAAACAATTTACAATTATCCGGATGTGTGGTTTAGTTGACAGCTGGGAAACAAAAGGACACGTACTCAGGGCTGTTTTGATTCATGCAGAAGACAAAAGTAAGCTTATAACAGTGAGTCTTTGCTTTACCATAGTAATTATTATGCTTGATTGTTTGTAAAAATACTACACATAGCCTCTACTGATAGATCCATTTTTAAGACACATGGCTCAGCCTGACACTATATCGTGAGACAGATATTTTTATGTTAATTGTCAGATGGTGCTGTTTTGCATTTGGTACCTTATGGGGTTTGTATTATAAGGATAAACCTTCAGTTCTTAGCACTAGCCTGGCATGCGTGCACATGGGCTAAATTCAGGTAAAAGTCAAAGAGGCTTTATGCTTGCTCAAAAAGACAAATAAAGTTTTTTTAGGAGTCAGTATAATTATGATTCCACAGCCCATGTATGTATATGTAGTCAGGATGTGTCTCAGACTGGTTATACATCAGCAAAAACTGAATTCATTTTGCTGTTGTTTATACTGAAAGGTGACCTTCCAAAACCACACACACTACAAAACAAACATCCTGCATGTTCGTGGCTTTATCAGATGTTTGTACTATCACTCTGTTGTGTTGTAGAATGGCTGGACCAAACAACCAGCAGGAGGAATCTAATGTCCACACAAGATTGTCGGAAATTGATCAATACAAGACTATCCTTCAGATAATAATAATATTATACAGGGTTTCATGCACGTATATACATGATTTAAGTTCTTGATCAGTCGATAATTATTATAATCATTTTTCTACAGATTTTACTACTTGTAATATATAGTTGCCCTTTTTTCATCTATCATGATGTTGTCATATGGAAAAGTCATGCAGCTGTAGTAAAATCTGTAGAAAAATGATTATAATAATTATCGACTGATCAAGAACTTAAATCATGTATATACGTGCATGAAACCCTGTATAATATTATTATATACTTACAGTATGTATACTCTGTCTATAAAATTTATTTTTATACATAAGGAAGTTAATTTTTTGTTTGTCTGTTTGTCTGTTTGTTTTATTTCAGAATTCCCAAGAGTTCTGTGCCTCTCAATGTGCCCAGCTTGTTGTGGAAGCCTTTTATGATTGTGAATCAAAATTTGGTTCAGTTCTTTCAATTATATTTAGTTCCGAACTACTAAACACCACTTATGCACAGATGCTTCAAGCAGGTAAAGCAATAATAACAATCATTATTCTCATTGCATTTTGTGACTGTATTAATAATATAACTTAATCATGTTTTGCATGCTGTATGATGGTCATGCTTATAAATCAGTTATGTACCCTACTATCTTTCCCAAACTGTTTACTCCGATGAAGCTAGACATGAAGGGAATATTAATTTTATACTAGCTAGTCAAGTGATTTATTATACCGTAGTTTTTGGGGTGGTAAAATTTTTGTGGTCTTTGAAAATTTCGCTGGTTCATAGAAAGAATTTAATGGTTACATAGGGCGTATACAGGTTAACCACACCCCAGCCCTTATTTGTGGGTAAATATTTTGTGGTTTGTCATTTAACCATGCAAATGCATAGGCTGTCAAATCACTTGCAATTGAAGGCAATTGTACCCAAGAAAATTACTAAATTAATGATGTGCATATACCTCTGATATCTTGGCTGGTAGATGCATGCATATAATATATAATTCGTCAATAGATCAGAATTATATTTGACTGTATGTGTAGGGTATAATATTCTTATCTTACTCCCAAATATTGTAAATTCGCTAATGCAAGTATCGAATATTATCTTGTAGGATGTTCAAAGGATAACTTGGATCCATCTCGTGTCTGCTTTAATCTGATTATTGATGATGAGAATTCTGCAACTATGATTGGAGAGGCTGCATCATCAGAGGCTTGTCAACAGTCACTGCAAAATGGTGATTGTGATTCAACTTGTGAGGCAGCCATCAACTCGGTATGTTCTCCATTTCCCTTTTAAATTTTAAGTTATCAGTGAATCACATGTGTGCAAGGATGCATGCATGCAGTGATCATATACTCATAGTTATAAACATCCTGCTTATTATTACTTTGTGTGTGACGCAATTACTTGACTAGATTGTGTAGGCTTCCATTAATAAATAAATGTGTGGGTATGTCACTCTCTTCACTTAATATGTAAAATTATACAGAACTTATCAATTAACGCTAGTATGTACTGTTATTTTAACAGTACATGTATATACTTAAAGTGGTTAGTGCATGACCCTATCTGTACTATAGAAATATGTTAATTAACCATTTGTCCATGCCACATATACTACATCTATTATCAAGTTTCGCCCCCATACATTTTAGGAAGTTTGTGAGGTTAACCTCTAGTAGGCGTTTGTTCAAATTGGACAAACCTAGTCCCACAATGCATTTTATAGGAAGTTAGCATCACGTCCAAGTAACCTGCATTCTGAGGTCACTATAACCTCGATCAGCCTTTTTTTTTTTCAACTGTGTATTATTATTATGACATGTACAGATTATACGTAGAAGTACCCACGCACTTTAGGAAGCTAACTATTGCATGCTTCCTAGAAAGTTAACAATCAAGCCCAAGTGACCTGCATTCTGAGGTCACTGACCTCAGCCATTTTATTTTCCAACTGTGTAGGACATGTACCCATCATGCCTAAGTGACCTGCATTCTGAGGTCACTAACTTCAGCCTTAAATTGTTTTCAACTGCATGTGCATGACATGTGCTGATTATAGATTTAAGTACCCATGCATATGTTATAGGAAGCTATATAGCTATTGCTTGCAACATGTAAATTAAAATTATTAGGTAACAGTTAATGCTTATAGTAATCTAATTTCTATAATTTGATTAGACAGCTACAACATAACTCTTTCAGAGGTCTCTATGAGTTGATGTGAAATAGTCGGAAGAGTGCATAACTACGTACTACACACTCTTATTTATTAAATTTTAAAAGAAATAGTCACGTGCCCAAATTAAGGCATGCCTTGCGCCAAATTGAGACATGCCTTGCATGTTGGTTCTTTCTGAATCTATACTTCTTAGTAATACCGTACGTGCATGGCATGCCCACAAAAATCTCTGCTATTGAACTATAATAGCTAAATCCAAGTTCTTTCAAAGATGTTTTTTTGAAAATGTAAGACTTTTCAGGCCCGTAGGGAGTGGGGGGGGGGGTGCAAGGGGGTGCATGTGCACCCCCCTTTTGAAACAAAAAGAAGAACTAAGATTTAGGTACAATCACAAAACATTAAGTTTTAAAATCATGAAAAATGCTCCAAAATTCACCTAGATTTTCCACTTTTCTATGTGACCTTTTCAGTAGTCAATATGCACCCCCCTTTCAAGAATCCTGGCTACAGGCCTGGCTTTTGTGCATAGGTTCACCAAGAGGGATCCTTCAAATCTCTAATAATACTGAAAAAATTCTTCCCTTTTGTGCTTTGCACTGTTGCTACAATTATATATGAAACAGCGCATGACCGCGTCTCTACTATACTGAATTATTTTGTGGTTTTCTTCATTTTCTTCCAATGCAGCTCAGTTGTTGTACCGGCACAGCATTGATTGAGCTATTTGACTTTCCCAACAAAAACAGCGTACGACTGTTCCGTGACTACTGTAACCACCAGGCGTGTGAGGTTCCCTTTCCACTGGGTACCACCATGGCTCCAACTACAATGGAGGATGACAAGGCAACCACAATCCATGGCACTGTTGCTGTGCTGGTGATGATATTTGCTAGCCTGAGTGCTCTCATGATGTACTTTTGATTAATATTAATTGTTTGAATAGCTAAAGCACCCATTCTTTGGTCTTAGTTTATTTAGTTTTGAACTTTTGAATATTCTTATAGATATAAAAATTTAATACAATGTCATTAATCGTGTAGTTTTAGTAAAAGACTTTAAGTTATCATGATATTGTACTGTTAACCCTACACTTATAATTATATATCTACTAGGTTAGCTTTCAAACTTTCTCCCTATGTAGCTATATGTACGTTTGTGATAGTATTAAATTTTTTAAATGGCAACAACTGTTGTTGGAAATGGGAAATGGACATCAAATTAATATGCTCATGTTATCCGGACACGTACACAAGCAATTATCCGGAAGTAAATTTGTGTACTTGAGAACAAAAGGACGATCACTCAGGGCTGTTTTGCTACAGGCAGGAAACAAAAGTAAGCTTTATATAACATGAGTCTTTACTTTACCATTGTAATTCTTATGCCTGCAAGTTTGTAAAATATCTACACATATTATTATATACATGGTAAATTCATTATTATGACAAGTGTCACATAAAATTTAATCAAGACACAATGCCATGGCCCAGAATGCTCAGAAAGAAGCATGTATGACAGATAATTTTTTATGTTGATGGTGCTGTCTTACAATCAGGACCTTAATTGAAAAGTTTGTATAATTTATGGTTCTGAAAAAATAATTAAATTTTAGTTGCTCAACACTTGTCCAAGCATTTTAGAGAACTTACGTATTAGTGAAAGGACTGATAAATTATGCTTCTGTGATTCATGCAGGTCTAAATCAAGTCCTTATAGCATTTTAATAAAGCTCTTTTGCTATAATTATTTCAGTTTTACCAGAGGCAGATAATTGTCAAGTTTTGGGGACTCAGTATTAATTATTATTCCACAGTATAGGCCATGGACTACCTGCATGCTTAGTATACCATAATATAGTTGCCCTTTTCATCTATCATGATGTTGTCATATGGAAAAGTCATGTTTATAGCTATTAATAGTAAAATCTGTAGAAAAATGATTATAATTAATCTACTGTACGTAGTGATTGATCAAGAATTTAAATCGTGTACATGCTTGAAACCCTACGTATAACTCTGTCTATTATCATACATAAGGAAGTTTTTTGTTTGTCTGTTTGTTTTATTTCAGAATTTCCAAGAGTTCTGCGCCTCTTAATGTGCCCAGCTTGTTGTGGAAGCTTTTTATGATTGTGAATCAAAATTTGGTTCAGTTCTTTCAATTGTATTTAGTTCTGAACTACTAAACACCACTTATGCACAGATGCTTCAAGCAGGTAAAGCAAAAATAATAACAATCATTATTCTCATTGCATTTTGTGACTGTATTAATAATAATGCTTAATTATATAACCATGTTTTGCATGCTGTATGATGTCATATCCTACTATCTTTCCCAACTGCATGTTCACTCCGATGAAGCTAGACATGAAGGGAATATTTAAACTAGCTAGTCAAGCAATTTATTATACCATAGTTTTCGGGGTGGTAAAGTTTTCGTGGTCTCTGAAAATTCCGCTTGTTCATAGAAAGAATTTAATGGTTACTGTTACATAGGATGCATACAGCTAGGCTATAGCCATACCCCAGCCCTTTTTTTGGGTAAATATCTTGGTTTATAGATGCATAATTTATGTAGGGTATAATATTCTTATCTTATGAATAAACTGTTGTGTATATAATTATAATAGTTTATAAATATATTATATTATTATACTCCCAAATATATTATAATTTATTGTCAATTCGCTAATGCAAGTATCAAATATCTTGTAGGATGTTCAAAGGATAACTTGGATCCATCTCGTGTCTGCTTTAATCTGATTATTGATGATGAGAATTCTGCAACTATGATTGGAGAGGCTGCATCATCAGAGGCTTGTCAACAGTCACTGCAAAATGGTGATTGTGATTCAACTTGTGAGGCAGCCATCAACTCGGTATGTTCTCTTTTTCCTTTTAAATTTTAAGTTATCCAAGAATCGCAGGCATGTGTGCAGTGATCATATTCATAGTTTAATAGTTATAAGCATCCTGCATATTATTATATTATAATGTGTGTGATGCAATTACTTGTGTAGGCTTCCATTAATTAATAAATGTGTGGGTATGTCACTCTCTTCACTTATATAAAATTATATAGAACTTATTAACACTATAGTACCTACTGTTATTAGCAGTACATGTATATACTTAAGTGGTTAGTGCATGACCCTAACTGTACTATAGAAATATGTTAATTAACCATGTGTCCATGCCACATTTACTGCATCTGTTATCAAGTTTCGCCCCCATACATTTTAGGAAGTTTATGAGGTTAACCTGTAGTAAAAGTTTATTCAAATGGGACAAACCTAGTCCCACAATGCATTTTGTAGGAAGTTAGCATCACATCCAAGTGACCTAGCTGTATTCTGAGGTCACTAACCTCAATCAGCCTTTTTTTTTTCAACTGTGTATGACATGTACAGATTATAGAAGTATACCTAGGCATGCACTTTAGGAAGCTAGCTATTGCATACTTCCTAGAAAGTTAGCAATCACACCCAAGTGACCTGCATTCTGAGGTCACTAACCTCAGCCTTTTTTTTCTTTTTACAGCGTAGGACATGTACAGATTATAGAAATACTCATGCATGTTGTAGGAAGCTAGCTATTGCATGTGTCATGGTGTCCATTATGCAATATAAATTAAATATTAAGTAATAGTTATACTGCCTAGAGTAACCACTTAATCTAATTGCTAAAATTTAATTAGACATGTACAGCACTGTTTTCAGTTCAATGTAACAGTTATACTGGGTTCAGTGTGTATAGCTAATAGTCATGTGCCAAAATTGAGACATGCCTTTCATGTTTGAAAGTTGTTTCACACACGTACACAAGTTCTTTCAAGACCGGGTGTTTTTTTTTAAATCTAAGACTTATTGTAAGTTCACCAAGACTTAGAGGGCCCCTTCAACAATGTCATCTCTAGTAATACTAGTATTTAAAATTCCTTTCCTTTCTGTGCATTGCACTGTTGGCTATAATTATATGGAACAGTGCATGACCGTTTCTCTACTGTACTGAATTATTATGCGGTACGTTTCTTCATTTTCTTCCAATGCAGCTCAGTTGTTGTACCGGCACAGCATTGATTGAGTTATTTGACTTTCCCGACAAAAACTACGTACGACTGTTCCGTGACTACTGTAACCACCAGGCATGTGAGGTCCCCTTTCCACTGGACAAGGCACATACTATCCATAGTGGCACACAATGGCTCATTGACCACTGTTGGAGGTGTCCAAAAAAATGGAGAGAATGTAAATCAGCTCTTCAGTCTTGTTCAATGTGGACGCAACATTTGGAGATGGAAGGAGAAATTACCTTGTATGCCAAACGGTCTAGAAATGGGACACACAAAAGTAGCTTGGAGTCATGATGGAAAACTAATAGTCGCTGCAAAGTATACATCGACAATTCTAATATTGAGTGTGGAGCGTCATCTGTGGTTTGAGGTGTGCAATCAACCCGTTCAACCGTGTCTAATGAATACAAACTCCTGGCTTCATAGTCTAGTGGCCTGCGGAGAACATCTATACTTGATTCACGTTGACAACCGAATGTTTAGATGTCTAACACGTGACCTTTTTGAGTCTACTTTGAAATCGAACCAAAAAGGAATTTGGACCGAACTAAAGCACAAAGGCTGTCCCTCCTACTCTACTTTTGTATCGTGTGGGGGTCGTCTCATGTCTGTTGGAGGGAAAATTGATGATCGGCCCTCTTCTGCCATTAAGCTTTACTCTCCAACCACAAAGGCATGGAATGAGACAGGACACATGAAGACACCCCGATGGTACTGCTTTGCAGCTGTCATCCCAAACAATCGTTTACTTGTGGCTGGTGGGCACACAACTGGTGAGACGTCTGATTGTACAGACGAAGTGGAAATTGGAACTATTCAATTCAGCACGTAGCTAGATCTGTGTGCAGTCTCATTATTTGAGTTTGTCCATGCAACACACTGTTAATTGTTGTCATAATAGCATAATGTATACACGTATAGTACTGTTTATACACATGATATTTGCCAGCTCAGGCTGGCAAATATGGACTTTACATTATCATCATCATTATGCGGTAGTTGGTTTAGACAATGAATATTCTTGTGATTTTAGTTATTGTTACCCTACAGTTATAGATCTATTTAACTTCCAAACTGTAACCACTTTAGAAGTATTACTAAATTTTCATGTTTAATAATAATACCAGCAACTATTTCTGTTGGAAATGGTCATCAAAGTAGTTTGCTCTTTATTATTATTAATATCCGGAAATACACAAAACAATTTACAATTATCCGGATGTGTGGTTTAGTTGACAGCTGGGAAACAAAAGGACACGTACTCAGGGCTGTTTTGATTCATGCAGAAGACAAAAGTAAGCTTATAACAGTGAGTCTTTGCTTTACCATAGTAATTATTATGCTTGATTGTTTGTAAAAATACTACACATAGCCTCTACTGATAGATCCATTTTTAAGACACATGGCTCAGCCTGACACTATATCGTGAGACAGATATTTTTATGTTAATTGTCAGATGGTGCTGTTTTGCATTTGGTACCTTATGGGGTTTGTATTATAAGGATAAACCTTCAGTTCTTAGCACTAGCCTGGCATGCGTGCACATGGGCTAAATTCAGGTAAAAGTCAAAGAGGCTTTATGCTTGCTCAAAAAGACAAATAAAGTTTTTTTAGGAGTCAGTATAATTATGATTCCACAGCCCATGTATGTATATGTAGTCAGGATGTGTCTCAGACTGGTTATACATCAGCAAAAACTGAATTCATTTTGCTGTTGTTTATACTGAAAGGTGACCTTCCAAAACCACACACACTACAAAACAAACATCCTGCATGTTCGTGGCTTTATCAGATGTTTGTACTATCACTCTGTTGTGTTGTAGAATGGCTGGACCAAACAACCAGCAGGAGGAATCTAATGTCCACACAAGATTGTCGGAAATTGATCAATACAAGACTATCCTTCAGATGAGAAATCTCTGTCTCCTTGCCACTAGTATCCTTCCATACACTCAGGTGTTTGGTAAAGAATCCATCTACAATGTGTTGAATCAATTGAAAGAAAAATACACGTATAGACAAGCACTTGAATTGCTCCGAATAATGATGGAATTTGCTGTATTTGCCAAAGATCGTTTAGCCCGTCTCTCAACAACAATCAATGAAGATGACACTAAGAGAGCTGAAGGTGGTGGAGACTGGAACATTGATGAAGAGCTAGATCCTGTGTCAAATATTGATTTCTCTTATCAGTGTTTGTTGGTTTTCATAGCGGACAGATTGAATGACGAAGATGCAAAGAAGGTTGCTTATTCTTTGACCGATAAAGAAAGAGGAATAGCTGCTGAAAGAATCGCTACAGTACATGATCTAATCTATCAGATGACCCTTACAAGAACAATAGAAGCTGGGAATTATGATAAATTGACAATTTTTGTGACAAAGTTTAAAGCAGTAGGATTAAGAGCACTGGCTGATGATTTTAAGCAGAAAATTCAAGCTGCTGCTGCAGATGTTGAATTTGAGAGTGAAGATGAAGCATCAGAGGAACGTCATCGTGAAGGAGGTACATAGAATAATAAATATGTACATACATACAATGTCACATGCAATGCTAAACTGATATAATATGGGTATGTGAACAGCTAACAACTATAAGAAGTCTTTATTGTTGATTCAGAAGTGTTACTCTTAATTATTGAGCCTCTATCTTCAATCCTAGTTTATACACTTGTTTGCCAGGCAGCTGCCCATCTCTCCATGCTTGGCTTGGCCAAGGAGTAAAAGTGAAGGGGAGGCAAAAAAAGAAGCTTGATGCTCAAGAAGCAAACGTATTCAAGTTCGAGGAGCCTTGTATAACCAATAAATGGAGTTGAGAGCATGCTGGTGCTACCTTAGTTTTGTTCCCAGGCTCAGAACTTCTCATGGTGATGCAAACTTTTTTGCTACTGACTATCTTTGAAATAAATGTGAAGTGCTTACCATCTGCTGCTGCTGTGAGGACTCCAAGCTGCCAGCAGCCTGGCACTTTTGTCCAAAACTGCTGTAGTCCACACTATCTTGTAGCATAGTTAATTTTTGCGCGTATTTGTGATCTGTTTGTGCTGCTGTTTGTGGCTTCATTACGTAATGCAATTTTGAGTTTACTTCTGCTTCCGTGAGAGAGTGCCTTTAATCCTCTTTCTTCTGTTTTGTAGGAAAGAACAGGGTTCTCCCCAGGATGACTTGATCAGAGTGGTGCCAGGAAAAACATAAAAGCATTATTGTGGTTTTAATTCATTCTTTCAATCAATCAAAGTAGATTTAGCATGACCAAAATAGTGTGGCACCACTCTGACAAGCTTTAGGGAGAACCTTGAAAGGGAAGGGGGGGCAGGGGAAGCTAGCATTGTTTTTCATGCAGGCTTCTTCTTCCTTGCATTCATGAGAAATTAAGGAACCTGGTAATGAGGCTGGATCCAAACAGAGGAGGTATACGACACACAAGGGTCAATTCTTCAAATCATTTTCTGACTCAGTATGCAAGTGCATGTGACCAAATCCAGTAGCAAACTGAAGTGGTCACACGATTGGAATACACTAATTGACACTTGAATGCATGTCGTTCCTCCTCTGGGAAGCAAATATGCAATCAGCATTGCACCAAGAAGGGAAGGGGAGCCTGGGTACAAAGTTAGACTTACATGTACCATGTTGTTATTCTACTTTGTTTTCAGACTCAACTGAAGCTAGTCGATTGGTGAGTGCTGGGAAAGATGGCAAAAATGGTATGTTCGTATAGTAATTCTTGTAACGTTCACATAATAATGGTCATTATCCAGAGGAGGGAGGACATGCTTGACCTTTTGGTAATGAGGTCGCTAATTAGAAATTGCGGTCTGGCATACAGGAGGATTTTTGAAGACTGTAAGCATGATATTCAAACTAAGCACCCTTGCTTAAATTAGATGTCACTCTATTTTTTCCATTTGGGCTCTCAGTAGGGAATAATTTGGCATGCCAAAAGGTTAATTAACATTCCACTAGCATTCTATAGTCCTGTAGCAGGAAAACAAAGGCTCTGTGAATGAAAAAAAGAGAAGAAGTCCCCTCTAAATCAATAGTGATAATTTCAGAAAAACCTTCAGAATACTTCAAAAACCATCGCTTTTGAACCAGTGAGCTCAAGGGTGTCCTCCTCTGCATGGTACATGTACATGCAAGCAAAATAATTTCTAAAATTCGGCAAAGTTCAAACACAAGTATTATTATTATTTTTATTTTGCGCCAAATTTTGGAAGATGTACGGACTTATGATGGGATAGATTAGAGTGATAATATTTGCACATAATTCTTTCAATGCAGAACTAAGTATAGAAAGACCCCCTGGATATAGGGATCCCCATGGTATGTAATTTCAATATGTATCATTGTGTAAAACCACTAGAGTTCAGCTGGTTTGAGAATGCTGCGGAAGTGAGTTAATAACCATACTTTTTCTATGGGAAAAAATAGCTAACCTTTGATTGGTAAGGTGCAGAAAGCTGAAAAGCAACCAAAAGGACGGAGAGATCGAGCGCTTTCCAATGATGCTTGAAATTTTGAAATCGGTTGGGTTTTTCTACCACATTCTCAAACCTGATGGACTTTAGCATCAGTTTATTAATTTGCATAACATTCTTACAATACAGATAGGTTGTATTCATTTATTATGTATATATATATTATACAGATAAAAATAGATGTGATTGCAAATGTACACCGCAAACAAAGCGCCTTTGCTGCTGCTTTGGTATTTCCACCTTGATCATAACTTTAATAATCCTTCTCGGAGCTCTGTCGAGCGATCTGTATTATTCAGTTGGACGTTCTCCTAGTGTTCAAGGTGAATCTTTCAATCTTTATCGAAATACCACATACCTTGCTTTCAACAAAGGAATTGATACGACCTTCAATGAGAAGGTATCGTTCAATGTTACACCTCAGGGTGAAAGTCAAGACTTCGATGTGCACATCTGTCAAGTGGATTGTACAATTAATGAACCTTTAACTACAACTAAACAGCTTTACTACAGTCAAACTGTGAGTGCCAAAACACACAGATATAGGGAACTAGCTCAGTTTACATCCTACATGGACTATCATGGCCAGCCTGCTCTTGTAAGTGTCTACATGCTTGCTGGTTCGAATCTTTCAATTTCCGCAAACTTCTCTCGTCAAGATCCTTCAAATGTGCCATCCTTTTCTCTTCTTCTCTTTAACAGCATCACAAGCTGTAGGAACTTTTTTTATGAAAGTTCAGGGCCTGCCGTCAACGCTGTCAAAAACTTCACATTCAACAGTGGCAATGATCCCACACCTGTCTTATATACCGCAGATTCTGATAGCTACTATTGTGGTGTGTGGGACATCTTTCCCATCGAAGCTACAGCCTCTAGTTTCACCTTTGAGTACGAAATCACATCAGTTGTTCTCTCTTATGACATTTCGTACTATTTGGATCAAACGCCTTCGGTGTGTTCCCAGTATGGAACAGGTTATAGCTCATTCAATGTAGTCCTGAAAAGGAATTTGTTTCACAAAGCTAAGGTTTGTCTTTTGTTTTACCAAAGTTTCAATACTAGTGTGAATATTTTTGTAAATGGCGATGTTGTTGTCGCTAAAACAAAGAATCTTGGTTTTATTTTTTCTACTTCGATTTTAGTTCTTGGATGTATTTTGATTGTTGGAATTATTGTTAGTCTTTGTTTGTATTTGTGTTGGAAGATTTGTTGTTAGTATTAGAATGTAATTTTGATTGCATCATTATAAATTTTATTTATAGACATCCGCTGGGCGGGGCGATTCAACACGTGGAGCGAGCCTAAAATTAAAATGGCAACTAGAGCAGATCCAAATCAAATCAAGACAGAAAGTCCGTTCACCAGTGAGCCAAAGGGTTCCACTGAGGAAGAAACTTCAGACTCTATTCAATATACAACATTTGTGAAGAATTTTCCTCGTCTTGTGAATGCCTTGAAGTGTTTTGTATTTTAGTTCTTGGATGTATTTTGATTGTTGGAATTATTGTTAGTCTTTGTTTGTATTTGTGTTGGAAGATTTGTTGTTAGTATTAGAATGTAATTTTGATTGCATCATTATAAATTTTATTTATAGACATCCGCTGGGCGGGGCTAATCAACACGTGGAGCGAGCCTAAAATAAAATGGCAGCTAGAGCAGATCCAAATCAAATCAAGACAGAAAATCCGTTCACCAATGAGCCAAAGGGCTCAACTGAGGAAGAAACTTCAGACTCTATTCAATATACAACATTTGTGAAGAATTTCCCTCGTCTTGTGAATGCCTTGAAGTCTTTTGTGGGTCAAGTTGCCGTCGAAGCGTTTTCTAGACAAATGATCAGTGATGGCAACCTTTCCAACGCTTCAAACGGCAACAAAGACGGGTACCAACGAGCCAGTGAGTTGCTCCAAGTGATAATGACCAGGATAAAAGATGACACTTCTCACTATGACAAGTTTGTGAGTATTATCCGCGAGTTAAGGTTCACCGAGCTTGCTGACGAGCTAAAGGCAGCTATTCCTGTCCCTCCCGCCCCACCTGAACCTGAGAGTCCTCCAGGAGCAGAGAAACCCTTCGCCCCTCTTGGTTTTCAATGTCCCTGTGGAAACTGTAGCATGGAAGCTTTTTTCGAAGATAAATTGAAATGTCCTAGATTTAGAACGGAAGCGTTTCCACATCTCAAAGTGGACTTCCTGGCCAGAGACGATAAGGAAACACTCGACCATCAGCTAATTGACGACGCTAATAAGATCATTAGAGAGTTTCAAAAGCTTTTACGAGCCGTTTTCAAGTCTTTACAAAATAACGAAGTTCAAGTACAAAAACTCAAAGAAACAGTGTTTTTTTCAGCCGGAGAGGGTGGTGCTAAAGCCATTCAAACTTCACATGGTGTGGAACTGCGAAAATTTACCACTGTATCTGACGTTCAGTTCTTTCTGATTCAATACAAGTACATCTCATTCATCAACTACGGAATCTTGGAAGAAATAATTGACAATCATTGCCAAGATTGTCAAGCTGATGTCGATAAGTATCTTATAAAATTCCAAAGTTTTGCGAGAAGAAACGTGTTCGAAGTACCCTCTGATATTCTCAGCTTATGTTCCTCTGTCGAGCATCTTCTCGTGGTTAAAGTAAATGATGAAATATGGTTTGGTGCTGAACGGGACACACCTAACTCTCTCTTCACATTGAACGGCATCCGAGCTGTAGAAATCAAAATTGCTGAAGTGATTGAACACAATCGACGGTTTATTCATCTAGTAGACATCGGCAAGGGGTGCTTACAGCTGTCGTATATGATTGGTCCATGTTACCCAAAATCTATTTTTCCCCTCAAAGATTCGCAACTGAGCGAGTTAAAAAGTCGTGGTGTTACAGTCATACACCAGCCAAAGGTAGCCTCATCCCCAAGCCCTTCCCTCCCTGTAACCAAGACTACACCATCAGTACAACCAGCATCATTGCCACCAGAACCGTTGGAACCCTCAAAATCACTACCATTAGTGCCTGTAGATACATCAGTACCAGTAGAACCTAAAGCTTCAAAATCAGAAGGATCTCAACCAGCACCCAGTTTGGATCCGAAGCAAACTGATAGGGCCCAGTCAAGTACATGACTGATTTGCTGTTTGTATATAATTATAAGATGATGTTCATGTCCTTACTAAGGAGCACTGTTATGAAAGTGGCATGTATACACTTTTTGTCATTTGTATTTTGTGCAAATTTTTTATTACCATTATATACATCTCAGCTATGTATGCGGTGCAGATAGAATTCCCCGGAAATGGAAATCCAGCGAGATTGAGTATGTGTTACAAATTTTTACAGATACTAACGTTTGATATTAATTTTTTGCGGATTGCTCCAGAAACATTCCCGTAAAAATTTACTTTTTTTAGGAGCAAATTGTAATGAATATCATTAAGTTGGTCCCTACACTCTACAAGCCACTTCACCACATCATGTGTAGACATATAAACCACACATAGCTATGTGTGCAGCATGTATATACTTCATGCTGTAAAGTCCTGGCTCCTCCTCATATACTACTGTGCTAAGATTAATAACACTTTGGCTGCAATAACTTCCAATAAAATAGCAAAATTTAATACCAGCTAGTAAAATACATAGAATCTACATCCGCAAAAAAAAAAAAAAGTACTTGCAAAAATATTAAGGTATGCTTCAATGAAAATCATAGAAAAACTAAAAACTAAAATGATGTATAAAATGTGAACAATTTGAACTGGTCTAAATCTACACACACTGCTAGCCTGGCCTTATCATGAGCTATCTTTTGGTACCAAAAGGTTGGATCTACATAGCTTCCTCAGATGCTGTGCACTTTTCAATGAATTTCTTTGCATCCGGAATCCCATCCACATCCTAGCACTATAATAGATACTTCAAAGTCCCCACCACACTGCAAGAAACTTCAGACTCTATTCAATATATAATGCTTGTGAAGAATTTTCCCCGTTTAGTCAATACCTTGAAGTCTGTTGTGGGTCAAGTGGCTGTCGAAGCGTTTTCAAGACAAATGATCAGTGATGGTAATTAACCTTTCCAATGCTTCAAATGGCTATAAAGACGGGTACCAACGAGCCAGTGAATTGCTGCAAGTGATAGTGACCAGGATAAAAGATGATCCTTCTCAGGTTCAGCGAGCTTGCTGATGAACTAAAGGCTATTCCTGTCCCTCCCGTGCCACCTGAGCCTAAAAGTCCTCCAGGAGCACCAAAACCCGTCGCCCCTCTTGGGTAAGAGGAGCCCAGGTACTTCATGAAGCTAGCCTGGCCTTATCATGAGCTATCTTTTGGTACCAAAAGGTTGGATCTACATAGCTTCCTCAGATGCTGTGCACTTTTCAATGAATTTCTTTGCATCCGGAATCCCATCCACATCCTAGCACTATAATAGATACTTCAAAGTCCCCACCACACTGCAAGAAACTTCAGACTCTATTCAATATATAATGCTTGTGAAGAATTTTCCCCGTTTAGTCAATACCTTGAAGTCTGTTGTGGGTCAAGTGGCTGTCGAAGCGTTTTCAAGACAAATGATCAGTGATGGTAATTAACCTTTCCAATGCTTCAAATGGCTATAAAGACGGGTACCAACGAGCCAGTGAATTGCTGCAAGTGATAGTGACCAGGATAAAAGATGATCCTTCTCAGGTTCAGCGAGCTTGCTGATGAACTAAAGGCTATTCCTGTCCCTCCCGTGCCACCTGAGCCTAAAAGTCCTCCAGGAGCACCAAAACCCGTCGCCCCTCTTGGGTAAGAGGAGCCCAGGTACTTCATGATAGAATCTATCATTCACAAATCGTTGAACCAGACTAGTCTTTCCCACTTTGGAATGTCCAAGGATGACAATTTTTCGTGCCTCTCTCTCTCTCTCTCTCTCTCTCTCTCTCTCTCTCTCTCTCTCTCTCTCCCTATTCTCTTAGCGGGAAACAAGAAAGATCTGTTAAGCAAAGGAAGGAAACAGATGACTACCTCTGAGAGCGGTGTGGAGGGGTTGGAAAGTGACGAAGAATCAAGTGACAAAGTGACAATTTCACTAAGAGCAATATGCCATTTTATCGAACAACAGAAGCACAAGAACTATAAGTTTTTGCCACCAAAGGAGTGCAGCTCTTTAACTGGAGAAAGTGTCGATGATGTGTTCATGTCTATGGCAGCTGCACTTGCTGACGTACCAGTTGGTGACAGGAAGACAGCTCCTTGTACAGCTCTGTGACTCAGGGTTTTTTTATATGCTGTAAAAAATAGGATAATGATAATAAAGAATATTTATGTTATTAATTTTTTGCTAATTTTCTGTACCAGCATTATAAAATTCTTGGAATGTTTCAATTGTGCTTGTTGGTCTATTATGACAATAATGTGGCTATGTTTGTAAGTGTTCTAAAAATAAAGTAATAAATATGTCATAACAAGGCAGTTCAAAGCAACGTCCACGTGGTCAAGTGTTTTCTATTAGCAGAGTCTTGGAAATAACCAGGGACTTTCCCTGGTATAACGTCACCTATGTAGAGTAGCTTGGGGAAACATCTAGGGAATTTCCCAGGGGGCTACACTATACTCTGGGCCTCCAACTCTCATGTATAAAGCAAACGATCGAAATCCCAAAAAGCAGAAAGCAAACGGCAAGAAATCATTTGGAGATCAACAATAAGTTGGAAATTTTAATTACAAAATTCTATCAGCAATTTCTTTACCCAAACAATGGCGGCTGCAACTCTGTCCTTCTACCAAGAAGTCTGGCTGTCTGCTAAAGCTCTCACAGATCTAGCTGCTATACTCCTCTTCATGTGGATGAGCAAACTCGTCCTGGACGCAATTTATTCCGCCTTTGAACACCACACAGGATACACCCCTGCCGCTCAAACCGAGAGCATCAGGTCAATGATGAACCTTACACCTGCAGAACAAAGAAGTGATTCAGACTATACTGGCAGCTATATCATCATCAACTTGCAGTATTGGTGCAACCCTTCGTGCTTTGATGATGGTGATATTACCCGCAGTGCAGTATTGCCATTGGCCATGGGCTTGAAACCGTCTCGTGTTCGTTTGAGCGATATTACGATCGATTCTGGTACTTCCAGTCAGAGTGGTAGTGGATCGGAGTCAGGGGATGATGGTGATCAGTACCTATTCTCACAAGCAGATTTACGTAACCTTCTCAAGGACGAACTCAGTGTAAGTTTGTTTGTTATCTTTTTTTGCAAGTATGACTTGTAATTGGCTATTATCATGATCACGGAAAAAGACGGGACACTATAGTATGTATGCCATTATAATTACACATGCATACCTTTCATTATATGCAGATTTTCACAGAAAAGAACTTATCTGTTTTTATGAACGTTACTAAAGCCAGTGGTTCCTTCATGGGAAAGGTGTGCCCAATGTGTTTTCCCGTTGTGGAGGGGTCTACTAGTGATGATATGCCCTCTATGTCACCACTTCCTGTGGTTCAAGTCACGTCGATCTCCTACCTAAACATTGTCAATACTAAGAAGGAACCATTTCCCAATACAAAGGATGTAGTATTAAAGGCATTGAGAATGCACTGGATGGGCCAATGCATGTAAGTTGTTCAGAAAAATTAATAGATAAATATTATTACAGTAGAACCTCTGATAGTGGACCCTCTGAGAGATAGGGACACTGTATTGTAAACCTCTCAACATAGGACAATTCGAATTCTTGGTTCCCAAAAATTACAATTCCCTATTGAAGCAATACAAACAGGAAGAGGACAACCTCTCCACAAATGGACAAACAAGCCAAATTTATATTGTCCACAAATAAAGTGTCCTTTGTTTGGAGATTTACTATAATCATTTTGAATTCAAATGAATTAATAGAATTGAATTTGATGCTTGCTGTAACTTTAATTTTATGTACATAATTATTTGTACATAATAATAAATAAATATTATAATTATCAATACACCCCTAGCTGTGAAAGTGTGTCTTTAATGGCAAAATTGCCCTCTGGAAATCTATTATACTTTATACACTTTCTGATTTAAAACCATGCCCCTTTTTCATCAGGCCAGAGTAGGATAAAAAAGTCGGGTTTGTCGCTTGATACACTAACTCATCTCAACCACTATAGTTATACTGACACCATGTTTTTATTAGATACAAATTGTACATGCACTACATGCATGCATGGCCGAAATTCATGCATAGTTGAATCAGCAACACAATATAGAATACCACATGGGCAGACTAGCTCATATATAGTCTACATGAATTCGAATGTATCATAATGTTATTATTATTGTTACTACAGTGTGTACGTGCACTCTTCAGATGAACAAACCATCAAATATTGATATCGATCTACCGCCTTGTCATGTTGAGTACTCTGTAACTCTGACTACAATGGCCCCTATTGTGTGTTTGGCCGAAATACTTATATACCAGGAAGTGAATTATTGATACCATGTATGTACCCATGCTACAATCATAGTTGAGTAACACAGTTGTACAGAGTAAAGTATAAATTTTGTATGCATATGTGTATTGTGTGAAAAGATTGCACTTAAGAACTAATTTTTACTTCCTATATAATGTTCATGAAAAATTAAACCACAGGATTAATAATTTTTATACAGTTTTTTTTATTAAAATGTGTACTAAATTTTATAGACATGACATTGTAAAATTAGAACATAAAACTGCGGATGCTCTACTAAAGTTTCTACTCAGCAAACATTGATGATGTCTAAAATTAATCACAATATACACATGTGTCAATCCAGTTAGTTTGTCAATTAACTGTAATTATAATATTATATTGGGGGTTCCAGAAAATTTTATTTCATGGTTTAGCTCGAAACAGTAAACACCTTTCAGAGCAAATACTGACTGGACATCATTACAGCATATGCTATATAGCATGCATGCAATCATGCTTGGTCAGCTTGGATCAGCACATGTATACATGCATCCAGTTGTGCCAGCCTTGCCAAATTAACAATTATTCCCTAGACATTAAATTGTGGTGTTTGTGCAGTGTGTGTACAATCATAGGCTATAATAGTTTGTTTGTGCATTGTTTTCCAAACTAATGATAATCAATGGACAATACAAATATTCATAGTTTGTGCACTGCATGAAAATAAATACAATTATGATCTATTTGACATGAATATTTATACTTTTTCTACTTGTACCTCATAAATATTATATAAAATGTCAGATGACAGACATGTGACTATAGCTTTGAATAATTATAGTCAATCTTAAAACCTAATATCTGATATATATGATCAAGATGGTAGCAAAGCAGAGCCTGTTACCAGCTGTACTTGCATTTGTGTCACTCTATGTCAATCATGTGGGAGCCCAATTCCCTCCCCCTCCGACCTCAGCTGCTCTGGGGGTCGAAGTGGGATCAAGACCCCCCGCCTTCTGTGATGTAGTGAAGGACTCACGACCCTTCATCGACGAACAAGGCAATGCTGTTGCCGTGGACGATAATGGATGGCCTAAAGCCGATGGAAAGATGGTGGTGTTTGACCTTCGACCTGCCTTTGCTTGGAAACCACCCATTGATGACCCAGAGAAAAAAATCCCCATGAATCTAGATGGTGTTTGGAAACTTACGTTTTCTGGAATAGCAAATGTTTCTGTAGCTGACAGCTCCTTCAGTGGCACCATCGCTAACGTTCAGTTTGACAACAGCACCAATGTGACGACTGCAGACATTAACTATCCCAAAGGGGAAGCACTGATGGTGTTGTACTTCAACAACACACAACGTACACCCTCAGATCCTGTGGGAAGTGGTCTGGTGAACATATCCATCATAGCACCTTACTGCGATCAGAAGAATCCGACCGTATTCACACCAGCCTTTATCAAAGCGTTGGAACCTTTCGACCACATGCGATTCATGGGTATACTCGGTACCAACTATCAAGCTGGTTACTATGGTGATAAGGGTAATCACATTATTAGTTGGGATCAACGAAGCTTCCCCAACGATTCAGTTCAACACGACTGGACGGATTTGAGACTCGGAAAACACGGTTGGGCTTGGGAATACGTCATTCTTTTGGCGAACCAAGTCAATAAGGATATATGGATAAACATACCCATTTCTGCTAGCGGATGCATGCCATATCCGGAGCCAAACTGTGAACAAGATACTAGCTCCTACATATACCAACTTGCTCTTCTCTTGAAGAGTGGAAACGAGTTCACAGGCAAAAAAGGTCTCAACAATAACTTGAAGATTTACATAGAGCACAGCAATGAGGTGTGGAACTTTGGATTCAGTCAGTATACATGGAACAAGCTGAATGCTGTAGATAGGGTAAAACAGAATCCTAATATCGCCATAGCAATGAACTCTACGGACCAGGAGGTCTGGGCAAGACGTAACCATTACATGAGGTTGAAAGAAATTGGCAAAATATTCTCGTCTGTATTTGGCTCCTCTGCTTACAATCGAAAGATATTTCTTATTTTTGGCGAATGGACAATCTTTCCACAACACTACGATACAGTGCTGAACTGGGCCAATATGGCATTTGGCATAGCTCCTAACAAGTACTTGTACGCAATTGCCCAGACCCACTATTTCAGCGACAGTGATGCACCTTCAAATGCCAATGTTGAGCAAATCATTGCTGCCATCAAGAACAGCAGTGACACAGGCTACATCAACACACTTGCTATAGGTGAGATTGCTAGTGTTTGGGGGCTCAAACTAGCTGCTTACGAAGCAGGTCCTGGTATGAAAGTTGGCAATACGACAAATATTGGAAATCGGATCGAAGCTCAACGAAATGCAGCAATAAAGCAAGTCGTCATTGATGATGTGCTCAAGAATTGGTTTGGGCTGCCTCGTCCTGGTGATATATACAACTATTTTTCCCTGAGTGGTGCTTATTCTCGTTATGGATGTTGGGGTGCCACGGATGATATTGCTGACTTGAGCACACCTAAGTATCAAGCCATAATGAAGATCACCAAGACCCTGAAAGCAAGAGGAAAATAACAGGACTAAATATCTTGACATGTACACCTCATCTTTGAGTTATGTATTTTGACAGCTACTGCATGCTTGTTGTTGTGTTTTGTGGTAAAGTTTGCCCATACACAGTCTATTGTGAATATTCTATTAGCATACCTAGAAACAGTAGAACTGTGTTTGTCTCTTTAGATTCGTCTAGCTTTCATAAACAATGAGTATTTCACAATGACAAAGCAGTCAGCATTAGTCATTTAGCTTGATTTGTGTGATGCTAGCTCAGCTAACTAATTTAGGGAAAATCCCCGGTAAATTTATTTGTAGTTATTAACAGATACCACCCACACACCATAATTACTCTCTGTCTGTGTTTCAGCGTGCATAAAAAGGTGTTGCTTTTCGATGACTTTTCACCCTTCTGAAATCCAGTTCTATGTGATCAGCTATATTATATTTTCTGTGGTCAAATGTCTTCCAAACAACCTCCCGTCGAAATCTTGAACGGTCAAGTGCAGCAAGCGCTGCCTCCCTTCGTTCCAGGTGTCTACTGTTTGAGGTTGCAGTGTCCAGAGTCGCTTGGTGTGACCTCTTCGGTTCTTGAGAAGCTCCTGGACGCTCTAAAAAGCGTAAGCCAGCTCTATATACTCTTGCTGTATTTATAAAAAATTGTCCTTGATATTTTAATTAGTGATTGCTTTTTTGATAAAAGCATAATTAACTATTGTTATTATCAGATAATTTCTGTGATAAAAGTATAATGCACTGCATGATCACTTGCACAAATTATATAGGACACTGGCGCTCATCTTGATAACATTCAATGGACGGTCAGTGCTAATATCACCCACGATGATCCACCGAAGCTAAAAAAAGCTAAAAAGACACTGAGGCTAGAACAAAACGGCTCCGTTCCAAATGGCCATGCTTCAAATGGCGTCTCTACAAGCTCTGATAGTGATAATGAACCAGACACTATCCCTGAGATGGAGCTTGCTGCCCCACTTCCAAGATACTTTTGTAAGACCGTTCCAGCTAAGGCACCGCGTGAAGATCAAAAGGTTGGGAGTCCTACCGATAAATCGGTTCTTGTTGTGACACAACCAACGGAGACTATTCTGGTTGAGATGTGGTATAAGGACCACCGTGGCTCTGACACAGCCAACGCCAACCGTGTCGCTGAAGCTGTGAGGGGTCACATCTCGAACACCCTGAACCCCAGCGGCGATGGCTACAAGTAAGAGCCTCTCTTTGTTATTTTTATGTTGTTATTGTTGGTATTATATGTGTTCTTTTCCAATCTAAGATAACTATCAAAGCAATTTAGAGTACACACTGAATATGTGTATTGTTGGTTTTGCTGTTCCTGTTATGGTGTCAAGTTGAAACCACTTTATCTATGATAATGAATATTATGAAGCAGACAATCACATCTGGTCTCTCCCTCTGGTTTGCTTTGGAGCTTCAATGCTTGGCTTGTGGTTATTCCCCAAATTGATAGTATCATTATGGGAGAGTGGGTAGTAGAAACCCCATTGTTCATTCATTATGAATTGTTCTGGTGATGGGTTTACCACAAACTGAAATAACTCATTGGGATCAACACTATAGTCTTCCAGACATTTTGTCATGGATTTGGATTAGCCTCATACTACCTCAGTGCAGGCCCAGCTTCCCTTTGACTTTACACTAATTGTAGATCATGGACTGTTTTGATGATATTATCATTATTTTTTGTTCTCTTTTTTACAGTGTGTATTTGCTCAAGTACAATCTTGTCAATGCAACCATGTAACTACCGATCTCCACCATAATAAGACAAGATGTAATAATGAGAAGTCTATAATAATGTTGCTGTTCTTCAAAACTTGTTGAATGTTTTTGTCTCCTTCGAAATTAATTTTCGTCAATGCAAGTTCCGTTTTGACATTGCTATTATGCGCACGCGCGAATTCTAACCTGCATAGCGCGCGCATGCAGCCATAGTAGACTACGTGACATGCTCAGCTAGCTCAGGGCTCCGCCTAAACCACCCCTACCGTCATGCCATGGATGGATGATCCAATCATATTCAGCCAGCGCTCCATTCGCGGTGCCATTGTGATTGTTGGTGATCTTATAAGGTATGTTTACCATAATCTATTTGATTCTATGTACCAATAGTATGGTGATTATGTGAACAGATCACTGAACCTATAAAATTCCATGATGCTATGATGAGTAGTAAAGTTTTAGTCCTTTTCCCGGCATAGACTTTACTATTAAAGAAATAGAGCTGATTGATAAAGTGAATAAACCTTTAGCCTCATAGAGATTGGTAATTGTATCAGAGTTCAAAAGTAGGTATTAAACTTCATTTCTCCCCCTAAATGGCAGCCAGTTTACAGAAGAAACATGAGTGACTATGAATCCAGTAGCGAGTATAATCCTTCAACCACAGTACAAAGGAGAAGAGGAACTCAACGACGACTAGAGCAGTGCAGTGAAGGTATTGTGTAACTTGAACTGCATGTTGCTTCTCTTGTTGTCATCATAGTTGTAATGATCACATAAACTGTGTGGTGTACAAGATACTGAAAGAGAGTCTGGTATTGTAAACAACGTGACTTGTATATGATGAAATGGAGTGGTAGCCTTATAATAGCATTATACACAAGTGTACAAAGTGGGAAATGCCTTCTTGGCTTACAGACACGAATGACAAAGTGAACCAGTGCCTTACTGTTCTGTCAAAACTCAAAACTAGTTTGTGAATTGTACCACACCCCAAGTTTCAAGTTACATATAGAGATATGAATAATAATTTTGCACAATGTCTATTGCAAAGGTATACATTATGATTTTTGTTAGTAATAATATTATTAAGGAAAAAAAAAATACAGTAGTAAATCTACTAATTCATATATATTATGCCCAAATAACCAAGTAAGCCACGTGATCTTTATATGCCCCATCCTAAAATCAGCAGAGGTGGGAGCTGCTAATTCTCAAGAGTTCCTAAAATAATTGATTACCAAAATTTAATATTGATATTTCAACCCAACCGTGAATATTGTACCTGTAGACATGCTTACACAAGTTATACTAGACTTTAAGATTGATTCAATATGGTTCACATTGCATTTTTGATTGTATTGCTCCTACAGATGTGGATAATGGTCAAGATCCTCTGCTTCAACAATTCCGTAGAAGTAAACGTGAGCTACGTGTATTTTTTTATGCTGCTGTGTCCTAGTGTTGCTGTTGTACTGAAGATTAATTTGCCATACTACATGGGCACATGCTATGTATTTCCTTATGTCTGTACTATCTAATTATTTTACTCTACTTGGACTTTCTATGTGTTTATAGATCACTTAAACAATTCGGAATTTCCTCAACTCCAAAGTAAGATAATATTTACTGTGTGTTTATGAACACTATATGAATTGTGTAACATGAAACCCTTGTCATTTTGTCCATTCCTGTCCCTTATAATACAATTGCCTTTCTATTTAGCATCCATATGAATGCCAGATGGTATCATATTGTGCCATGGTATCATTGGGCATATGTAGCTAAAGTTTGTCTAAACGCATGTATCGCCAGATACATTTAGATACATTTAGACATCATTATTTTTCTCATAACCATACAGTGACCATAAGAATTCATAGCCTCGTTCCCAGGCTCCTCCCTCACATATATTTTCTTCGAAAGTAAGGAGACAGAGAGCTTGGTACAAATTATCACGTGAGTGACGCAAGGTAGACGTGGCCTAGGTCAGCGATTTTTCCCCATCATCTCAGCCCACGCCCACTTTGTTTCTTTCACTCTTGTAAAGCCTTTGGTAAGGGAGCTAGCTGTAGATGCTACATTATTATGACCCATTATTGCTATTTTGTTGAAACTCACCCTGTATTGACCAAAATTTTTCGTATCCAGAAATCGCCCATCATTTTTTAGAGCACAAACGGTTACAACACGCTGTCAAAGCATCTTTCATAGTTGAGCAATCACTAAAACAATTTCTCAGATTGTAGATAACAAAACCTGAAGCCTGTCTGTTGTTCTTTTCGACTCTTGGGCCTCTAGGAGCAACAAAGCTAGTTCGCGGAAACACACGGTAAAAGGCTTACGTAATTGCTCATTGAAAAAATCCAAGCACGTCATTGATTGCATCACTCTCGTGATAAAATGTACCAAGCTCTCTCTCTCTCTCTCTCCTTGTTTTTGAAGAAAATATACGCGAAGGAGGAGCCTGGGAACGAGGCTAAAGAATTCATATAACATTTCTGTGGTGAATTTGTATGGTTTACTTTACCAGTTTTCCATGTTCGTTTTTTGTAGGTGTTCATCTACAACTAGCAAAGGAACCTAGACCTGCCACTGCCAAAGAAGAGGGTATGTTTAGAGTATGTGTTGCTATGGTTTTAAAGTGAAAGTTGCCATAAGGACTTTGTTGTTATAGTACAAGACATAGTGTTGTATTGATTATCTGCAAAGATTATTGTCTTAGTTCTTGGAGTTATCATCAGTACTCTTGTGTACACAGTACACCATGCAACCACACCACTACATAATAGTATTTCTTTTTCTTTTACAGGTCAAAGACTGATAGAGGGTGCACTCAGCAGGGACCCTGATTCAAAACAGTTTGCCCTGGTTGTGATCGGTAAAGAATTGCCTGAAAATGTCAAACAAACACACAGCACTGTCTCTTGGGCAAAAATTAATGGGGAAGAAACAGAAAGAATTTTGGATGATGCTTTCGCCTTCCTGGGTTCAGCTAGACTGATTCTTCATAACCCTACTGTTGAGCTGCTGATATCTGTCATTGCCTTGCTTCTCGATTACCTTCGTAGAAAGAGCAAAGGGCGTGTTACTACCTACTTCATGGGACACAGTGTTAATGGAAGATTCTTCCTCGAAAATGGATCTATCAACATTGCTGATGAAGTCATCACAAAATTCAATAACTGTTCGACAAAAATGGATCAAAAAAATCAGAATGATCAGGAATTACAAAATTTCCATTATATCGATTGCTGTCGAATTGGAGAATATTTCTCTTTTCCTGCCAACTGCCTCAAGGGAGATGCTGCAGTTATCTATTCAACACAGCCGGGTCAAATTGCCTACACTGGAGAGCTTGAGGGTGTACAACAGGATATCGCGAGAGGATCGTGGGCCAGTGATGGAGTTGGTGTGTTCACAAGAGAGTTTGCACAGTTGATCAAGACTCATGATGGAAACTTTGAAGAATTTGCTTTTGAGTTGCGCCGTAGGACGAAGGACAAGTTGGAGGAATTGGACCCAGAATTGAAAACGGATGTCTGTCGAGTAATAACACACTCCACCAACATTCAAAGGATAAATTTCAAGGAAGAAAAAGAGAATGCCAGTAAGAATTTATACCACAAGGCATGCATGCGTAAACTATTCATTTTCATTTCTGAGTTGCAATGAGCTTAATATTCTTAATCACATGGAATCCTATGTAATATAATATTATATAAGTTGTTTATCAAGTATATACCGTATAGCTAGAAATCTTCGAGGAATAAAATTTTTGCGGAAAGGCGATTGCCAAACTTTTCGCGATTTTTTAATTTTCGAGGATCGAGCAGCCCCACCCATATATTGCAATGCGATCCTGAAAATTTCGCGGGTAAAATTTTCGCAGATCGGCCGTGATCCGCGAAAACAGCGAAATTTATACTCCTCGAAAATTTCTAGCTATACGGTATGCCTTAATTGTGTGGAATTAGTGTGTTCAGGTGGTTAGTGAGCCTTTTACGTACCTGGCATTTTTCAATGTTTACATGCCTATTGGGTAACATAAGGAAGTTGTGTTGATAATGGCATATGATGTGTGATGAAACACCTTATTGCATGTACATGTATATTATGTGTTGTAAAAGTGGTTCCACACATACACACACACACACACACACACACACAGTGAGTCCTAGTGATCTTGAAGCTCAACTCAACGACAATGGCTACTCTGCTACTTTGACAGTTCAACAACCACCTGGTTTAGTCACTGACCACAGATATTCAGTACAGACCCACAGACCTCAAATATGCAGACAAGGCAGTGATCAGTGGGAAGATATTGGGGGAAAGTTTAGAGTTACATTCACTTCTGGAAAAACACAAGCTTGTGTATACAGAGTAGAACTTACACAAAATGTGACCCTGTTTGGCAGTACGGTGAAGTTCAGGATACTGGCTGAGACTGGAGACCCATTCACCAAGCTCTACAGCAAACCCATCTCTGTGGAACTACCTCCAATGAGTATGTGTCTACACTTACTAAGTATCATTTACTGTTCTTTCTTCAATACAAGCCTAGTTGCTGTAGCTAGGTAGAATAGACTTCCAATTACATCTTTGAACCTTTCTTACTTATGATTGTGCTATAAGTACGGCATGCCACTAGTTATTGTCTGTTGCAATTAATTTTATTTGTTGTTACTATTCTCCCCATTACAGCTCTACCAGTGTTGAAATTAGAAAGCAGTCAAGAGCGCCGTCCATTTCTCGCGAAAACAACAACTGTATCTTGGAGTGACATCCAACCTCCAGCTACTTCCAAGCAGAACCTGGCTGAAGACACCAACCATCCTGCATCTCTGCCCAATTTTGATGGCTACAGTGTTAAGGTTTACAAGCGACACGAAGAACTACAAGACTGTAATGAAGAGATTGATACAAAACGATTGCAGATTGAGATTGATCAAGAGAAACGCACGGCATCATTCAAGACTGGACCAGGAGAATATGAGGTGTGTGTCATTGCTAATTTTGAAGGAGGAGAATCAGTGGCAAGTGAATTGGAAAAAGTTGTTGTCAAAAAACGTAAGTATATAAATTTCAATAGCCATGTACTACGTACAGTTCAGACAGTATGATGTTTTCCAAATAATGCCTACTTTGTATGTAAGATAATGTTTATTTGTTATAACCATGTACTGTACCTAATGCTTAGAGCTACAGTAGCTTATTCTGTTTTTTGTTGTTGTTGTTGTTTTGTTTTATTCAGCTCGCTGCACGTATTGTGGTTTGTTTTCATTGGTATTTCTACTCCTCCTCTTCTTTCTGGCACTGACTGCCTTCTTAGCAGTAGCTCTGATACCTACGCCACTCTATCGTACACAACTCTATGGAAATGACGTCGTTGAATGTGCCGACAGCAGTCCATTCATAATCCGCTTTCTATATTCAACCTGGAAGTTTACCGAGTGTCCGAATCCTCTAGAGTCCGCTTACAATGACATCAATGCAACTGTGATACCAATCAATGGAGGGAAAAAAGGAGAAGTGTTCGAAATTGTATCAAAAAATGGAACATTCTCCTCAGGGCAATACCCCTTGCCTTATCCGTCCATAGAGCCTACTTACGTGTTTGACAGATACCTTGTACAGGATTCAACAGTCAACTTTGAGTTGTGTGCAACCACAAAGCAGTCAAGCTCCTCTCCTATTGTTATCGAACTCTTTGAAAATTTCACTGACTTTGCAAGTTTCGTACGTACAGGAAGCGAGAGAAACATTCTTGAAACATTTCAAGTTTTTCTTACACAGACTGATGATGTTTGTCAAAACATTTCGTACTTAGTTAAAGAATCAACCTACCTCTATTTTGCATTTTACACCCCTGTTGATATCTCGATGAATATAACCACGGTGCTTGGTGAAAGGAAATACCTAAACTCAAGTGGAAGTTGGAAGTACAAGATACGCCAAGAAACTGGTGCCGTAAGTGTCCCGATAAGTTTATTCAAGAGAGAAACAGTTCTCTGTTACAGTAACACCATCAACTATGGTAGAGATCGTACCCACATCTGTGCTACTCCATCACTAGGACCTGTGGCACTGACTGCAATTGGGTTGCTGTGGTTGGTTGTCTCGGTGACTGTGGTTGGCTGTTACTGCTGCTGCACTGGGAAATGCAAGAGGAACAAGAAAACTAGTAGAGCTAGATATGGTAGAGGCAACTATAGAAGATTACCCAATACCACCGTGCAAGTGTAATATTACTTGAGAAATCGTCACTTCGGATTCTGCAGCGAGCCTATGCATATGTTCGAACTGCACTGCTGCTGACAACTCAACATGTAATACAGATGACAACTGTTTTAATGCATACTGATATTTAGGTCTAGATGTAAATACTAGTCTCCTAATATCAACTACATAATAGCTATAATTATACTGTGGTTTTTGTTCAAATAATTTATGGTACATTGTTAGCCTCGTACCCCTGCGTTTAAAAAAATTAAACTTGTGGTAGTTACTAGTACATTGTATAATTATCTATACTATCAATCATGATAACGCTGACGCAACTAATTACGTAATTATTATTTTATAACTTCACTGATGAGTGTGTCGTGCGAGGCAAGCAAACATCCGCGCACATACCACGCTCAATCCGCGCAGTTGCATTGTTGAGGTGACATCTATTGTCTCAGTGACTGCATGTGGTTGGCTGTTATTGGCTTATTACTGCTGCACTAGGAAGAGCAAATCTAGAAGGACTAAGAAGACTAGTTGAGCTAGATATGGTAGAGCCAACTATAGATTACCCAATACCACTGTGCAAGTGTATTACTGAAGTTTATAGTATGTAATACCCAATGCATCTGCGCGGATGTTTGCTTGCCTAGCTCGCGCGACACACCCATCAGGTGATAATTACGTAATAATAATTTTAGCTGCGTCAGCATGCTGAGGTATATGTATATAGGTCCCCGCAACAACTGCACAACAACTGAGCCGCTAGCTTGACAGACATCCGAATGTGATGTCCACTCAGGACAGAAGCTTTCTCCTTTGGCTTTGTCCTTACACTACTGAAGAAGTGGAAGCTTTCTAGTAAAATTAGCTAGTTATGGACTCTGACTCGGAGCTATCTATGATGCGAGGTGCTGTAGTTGGTGTTGCCACGGCTACTGTTGGTGCACAGGATGATATCGCATCAAAACGTAAGTTCCAACTTTATTTATACACTGTCATTCACAGGCAGGTTCCCTTTTAGTGAGCAAAAATCACAGGCCCGGAGCCTCCTCAGGATGAGTGATACGGCCTGCATATCGCCGCCGAAGGCGGTGACTCAAGCTAGGGGGGTCTGGGGGCATGCCTCCCCAGAAAAAAATTTGCGTTTTGCACGTTTTTAGGTGCACGTTTTTAGGTGAATTCTGGGGCATTTTGAGGCATATTTCAGTCTTAGTTTCCAACGCTTCAGTCTTATAGATTTACTGACTTGATTCTGCTGAGATAGAGTTAGTGAGGATGACTGGCTTAGCAGAATACAGTCTGCTCAAGACATGTACATTCAAGCGTATTGCTAAGTACATTCAATAAGCTATAGCGCTAATAGTTTTAGCTACGTAGAATAAGTGGGAGGGGCTACCGAAAGAGGGTGTAACAGGTGTGCGTTAACAAGAGAATTAAAGTGAAAACGACTCTGAGCGTGTACGTAGCTTGTAGCTGTTGAAAGCTTCTAATTTACACAGCACAAAAAGAGCAGCATGAAAGTAAAGTAAGATCTTTTGCTTTTAAGAAGCTTAATCTTCCAAAATAGGTACGGCCATGGCCTTAGCTGCCGCACCTATGCCGCCGGCCCTGAATCACTAAGTTGAAAATGGTGCCTTGTCACGGTACAGAGAGTTGCTGAGAGTAGTCATTTGTCTATTTGTCTGTCTGTCTGTCTGTCTGTCTGTCTGTCTGTCTGATTGATAATATCTCTAGAGAGGCAGTTTTTCAGAATTCTTAGAAACCCATTGTCACTGATGAGATGTTATGCTTTTAGAAGCTATAGGTTATTAAAACTCAGAATTCTATAATAATTATAAAGTTTTTTTTATGTGTGTTCTAAATGCAGTAAGTTTTGCATGAGGTCACGCCTATTGATCTAGCAATAGACATGTATAATGCATTTATTAATCCTCAGCATGTGTACATAACATGTCCAGAGGAACATCCTCACCATCCTTCCATGTAGGATCATTTCCAGGCTCTCTCCCTATACACACTGAAATAGGAAGGGAAATATTCGAGAGCCTGGTACGTGAAATCACATAAAAGACGTTGTCCGTAGATAGACATTAAAAAGAGTTTTTATGGTTTCTCTACTAGTCTAAGAGCAATTAAGTAATTTTTCTACATGCTACGTCATTTACGTGATTTCATGTACCAGGCTCTCTCCCTTTCTTGTAAAATTTTTTTTGATGAGCTGGCCAAAAAAGGGGGGTTCGTCCGAACCAAACCAACTACCCCTGGATCCGCCACTGTAAAGTGCATTATGGACAGCATTAAGCACACATATAATTATATAAGATGATTCAGGTTTATGCTTGGTTGCTAGAGCTACTGGGTAGTATTATTATACATGTACATATATATAGATGATAATGGATTTGTTTTCTTATCCATAGTTGCTCGAAGAATGCTTCATGATGCTCGCAAGAGTAACGTTTACTCTGATGAATTAGATTTCATTGTCATCTGTGGAAAGTTTCCAAGTGATGAGTTATTGGGCTTTCTAAAAATTTCTCAGCAACGATTGGCGCATATTGATCAAACTAAAGTTGAAAACCTCCTAAAAAGCACCTGTAAACCGAGGGGAGTAGCTAGTTTGATTCTACTCAACCCTAGTATTGAGTTGTTTAATGCTGTCATGGATGAGATTGTAATGTGTCTTGCTAATAATCATCAAAAGTGGTATCGTCGGCTCAGTACGTACTTCGTTGGTCACGGTGCTCGTGGTTTTGTCTGTATCAATGACAAAGACACTATCGAAATCAATGAAGTTATTAAAAGGTTGAATATGCCAAAACTACGGGAGATTCAACGCATTCTTTATTTTGAATGTTGTCGTTCAGGAGAAGAATCTTCCATTGAATATCCTGAGGAAGGTAATGTAGCTATCTTCTATGCTACACATCCTGGTAAGATATCTTACACCGGAAAGAAGGATGGCATAAGTGGCACGAGTGATGGCATTCCTATTTTCACAAGAGTGTTCTGTGAACTGGTAAAGACGTTTGAAGGTAGTTTTGAAGAGTTTGCCTGTGAGTTGAGCAGACTAACTGAAGTTGAATTGAAAAATCAAGACTCAGATGAGTGTCAGCAGCCAATACTAGTATCCCACAACACTATTACCGGCAAGGAAGTGAATCTTGTAAACAAAAGATATCATCACTGTGAGTTTTTTTATTTGTTGTTTGTCTAATAGTATGCATGTCAAAAGCATCATTGTAGTGATCCTCGTTACTTCTCAGTTTTCTTGTGTGCATAACTAATTTTTATTTCAGTATCATTCACTGATTTAATTTTGCAGTTCAACCACGAAACGTCAATGTTGAGACGCTGAAATCACATTCTCTAAGTGAAAATTTCAAAGTCACTTGGGAACTCGATCTCCCTACCCCTCCCCGCTTGCCTATTCTTGATGACATCCCTGTAATCCCCCCGCCTACATTGAAATCCCTCACTCTGGAGATGAAGTATGGAGAAAACTGGCAAATACTAATGGAAGTTGACCCACCAGAAAACAAAGAAGCTGTATTTTCACTTCCGTGTGGTGGAAAGTATTTGATTCGCTTGGCAGCTTATTTTGAAGAGATTGAAGGACCGGTCTATAGCGAAACTAGAGAAGTGTTCTCTGAATGTAAGTAATTTCAATTAATGCCCACTATAACCACCCTCGATCGGCCTTGAGTTGTATTATATATACTGCAGGGTGCTTCTATTTTATTTGTAGATAGTGGTCGACCAACCAGATTGACTATTGTCACAGTCTTAACAGTGGTTGGTAAATAACGTACTGTCTGGCCATTATGATAACTGACAGCTGACTGACTTGTTACCTCTTTATACTTATATGTTATAAGCCTCGGTTCTGTGTGCTTGCCATTCTGTTTGCACATTGTCAAGTGATTCGCCTATCAACCAATTAAGCAACTTATTAATAATTAACCTTCCACTCTATTGACCAGTTTACAATTAACAAAGACATTGGGGGACGTATCAACACTTCGAAAAGTGTTAGAGATCAATTTTTGATATGTAATAGTTATAGTCCGTTCGAGCGGAATTTACGTTGCCATAATTCTGCTCGAATGGACTATAGATCCCATCACTGATTGGTCTACGAGCGGCGCGCACTACTGATTTGCCTAGAAACAGGCTGATGTTTATTGTCGTTTTCATTTTTTCAGAAAGAACAGAAGATAAAAATACTATATACCTGCTTTCTATCCGTCATTAATTTTTAGCAATGCCAAAGTCCACCACTGTATTACGACCAGGAAGACGTAAGAGGTAGGCTCCTCCCTTGTCCAGAAAAAGCGCTCGAGCATGAGCAAACTTCAACGTATCCAGAAAACTAATCTCTGCTTGTTTCAGAATAAGTGTGGCTTAGTTTCAATAGCCTACGCTAAGCCAAAAACAGTTGACAGTAAACTCTCTTTCAGAAGTAGCGCGTGGTGCAGATTCGTTTTGTAATAGTCCAAGGTTCAAGTTTGCAAACCCAACCCACTTGTTAATAATGGCTTCAAATTCAATGCTCTACAGTATTCCAAAGGAACATTGTGTATAAATTTTTATCCATGCATCGTGTCACTATAGGCTTGTGTAGAGCTAGTTTGAAAATTGTTTCCAAGGAAGATAATTTTTATTCCTACATGGATGTACAAGCTATATCAAGCCAACAAGCAGAAATCATTTGAATATGCAAATTACTACCCTGAGGGTGGAATTATGGCCATAACCACCCTGCTATTTTGTCAGAGGGTTGGAATTATGAGCCATAACCACCACTTCCATATGGGAGAAAATGTATTAGATGGGATTTATGTATGCACATAAACATAAACAGTATAAAAATATCCTTGTATACTTACATACACACACATGTACATGTACACATAGTGAAACCTGTACTACATGTAAATCTTGACCAGAAATGGTTGCCTCCCTGCAAGAATATTGTCAAAGTCTCTTGGACCCACACCCTCCCTCCTGCTCCTGTTGATGATGGCTCTAACGTAGCTCAGCTAGAGGAGTATATCGTAAAGACCAAACTCAGGAGTGGTGACAACCAGTGGGAGACTCCTAAAGGAATTCAAGTTAACAGGGACAATAAGGAGGCATTGTTTCAGCTTCAAACACCTGGGGAGTATGATGTGCGAGTCTTGGTAGGATTCAGTGAAGCAACTAAAGAACCTGTGTACAGTGAGGTGGAACAAATCGAGGTTCCGAAACGTAAGTGAAATTTTGCTTACATCAGGAGCTTAAATAATAATATAAATACTAGGGTACACATGGTACAAATCCTCGCTCAGCGTGCACGCCTTTTTCTTTTGTTTTCAAGTATTTAGAACAAAGTCAGGGTCTTCAATTTCGAAAACGCAAATCAGCTCATTTTGGGGAAAGCCGGCTAGAAGCAGAAATCTGACTTATAAAGCAAACTCGATGAGTTTTACATCCATAGCAAATCTATACTACCAGTTTTTTAGAGCTAAATTGAAGTAAAGAGAAGTTAGAATTCAGTCTTGGGTTGTCAATTTTGAAAACTAAAATCAGGTGATTCGTGCTGGCGTCGAGACAACCAGCTGGAAGCAGAATTTTGATTTATACAGAGAACGTAGACAGTCCTACCTTAGATGTAAGTGAGCACACGAAGTTATTCCGTCTGAACTTGAAGCTAGAGCGACTTAGAGGGACTTTCAAATTTTGCCCAAACACACCACCACCACCACCACCACCACTTTTCTCTGAAACCTGAAACCTTAGAGTTTTAAGTGTGCATTATGCAAGCTACTTAGGCTTATAATAACAGCTGACCACGTATTATTAGGTGGTATTATTAGGCGAGTAACAGTAATATGGGCAGTAATTGGTACAACGTATAAACAAAAAACGTCAGAGAATAGGAAAAAAATCATAACTTTTATTTTAGTAACAAAACATTGCTTAGAATAGTGACACAGTTCCTTTAATTACCAGTTTACTATGGATACTTGGCGATATGTACAGTACAGGACTACTGGTTTACAGTACACATTCTATAGCAAAGTGGTTTACATTACTACACATGGTGTATATGTCTTACCTGAGTTAGCACTCACTTTTCTGTGAATAACTCACAAACAGAAAATGCAAATTGGACAGGACTTGGACGAATCTGCTCAGCTCTCCAGCCCAAACAAAATATATAAAAACGCTTTGCTGCTCTTCTTGAAACTTGGAGAAACAAAACTCACCATACAAAGCAATGCGAGCCGTTTAGCATTCTTTCTAATTAACGCTGCTCTCACCTTTGAATCATGTGACATTTACTAGAGCATCCGTAGAGCTCACGTGCACTTTGTTTATCCTGCTGCATATTCTTCGCATTCATCACATGGACGGTCAACCAGATGGACTACTCAGCTCAGACAGAGTATAGTGAAGTGGTTTGTATACCATGAGGAGATATGATACGAGCAACCATTTGCCAGCTCAGCAAAGGCGCACTTGTATCGTACCTCCTCTAGGTTTGTACATTGCTTGTACCTTTTAGTGATATTCCTTACAGTTTATTCCGCAAAAATTTGTACCCTGACCTATAAATTGTTAGTGTCACGGTCGGTCACTTACATTAAAATCAATGCACTCACCAGAATATTGGGGGGAGCCTGAATATATCATGCACAGGCATGCAGCTGTATCACTCACAAACTGACCACGGTTGTAATTGTTTGTGCAGAGGAGCAAAATATGTATACAAACCACTCCAAGCTTTCTCACATAAACACAATATCAATTAATTCGGGGCCTTAATGATGTACTGTACATGTCGCCAAGCTAGTATCTATAGATCTATAAATCTAACCCAAGTTCAGTTCATTCAACAAAAATGAATTTTGTAGTTCATATAATGCTGTCTTTCAGGTTAAAAATAGTAAATAAACACAAAATAGAGGTGGTACACTGACTGTTACAATAACACCCCAATAAAGGACATACCCTGAATAACAGACACCGGGCTGTGTCTTAAGGGTCCGCAATTCGGAGAGTCTACTGTACATATACACATGCATACTAGCTAGCACACGCATGCATGCAGAATGGTATTGGCTTTAATAATTATTTGTTACTATATATACACAAACTTTCCTCAGGCTCGCCGCGGGCATCATTTTGATCCCACTAGTTTTGTATGATTAATTTTGTATGTGTCATCATCAAGTTATTAATTCCTGTAGGTTGTTCTAATTGGTGGTGTTGTCTTTCTGTGATACTTCTGCCCCTGTTCTTCTCTGTCGTCGGGTTTGGTCTAGTAGCGGGATTGTTGAAGGGTAACCCAACAAAGGTCACTTATTTCCAGATGTATGAGGATAGCACCATTGAGACCTCAAATAGCTTGTCATCTCTCGATCGTTACTTGTACTCTTCTTGGAATTTAAGTGAATGTCCTATTCCTCCTGAAAATCCCTACAACAACATCTTTTGTGCTGTTTTTCAAGAGAATGAAGTCACCAAGTATCAAAGCAATTTTAGTGACTCTAATACTGCTACCTGTCAGTTTAAGGCTAATGATCGTTACATACTGTACCCATTTAGAAGAAATATGTGTGCTGGAAATGATTGGCCGAACACTCTCACAGAGATCTATATGGCCAAAGGTTCCACAGCTTACTTTGAACTCAAGCTTTCTTTATTTCTTCAGCACACAAACTTGCTATCTTCTAAAGTGTACATCTTCTACAACTACAATGACTTTAACAACTTTGTTCTCTCAGGAAAAAAAATTAATGTGGTGAAGATGCTTATCCCATCTGAGTCTGTCTCTGATAGAAAACCACCGGTGGTTCTCTTCAAGTACACGGTTCAGAAATCGTCCTATTTGTATTTTGCCCTCGTTGTTCCCATTAATACCACTCTCACTGTCACTTCAAATCTTGTGATATGGCAATACAATGAAGACTGGGGCAACAGAATTGAGTATCAGATCGATAAAGAGAGTAATACAACAATCCCTATTGACAGGAATCATGGAGAGGTAGTATTGTGTCGTACTCCTGCTGCTATGGCAGATCGTACTCATATCTGTGTCACAGGTGTATCTGGGAAGTTTATTCTTATGATTGGGGGTGGTGTGTTTGCTGGGATAGTTTTTATTATTGTCACGGTGTGTGTTTGTGTTATAGTTCTATTTTTAAAAGCTAAACTATGTAAGAGGTGTACAACCTGTGGTATTGGAGGAGATGATGACTCTAATCATGAAGGAGATCTTTTATTACCACCCTGTGATGATAACTGAATTTTGTACATTTCCTTTTGTCAATTGCTCAGATGTTATTATACCTGTCAAGTTCTCTCTCTCTCTCTCTCTCTCTCTCTCTCTTTCTCTCTCTCTCAGCTCTCTGACTTCTCCGGCTTTCAGTCTGTGTGTATTAGCTATATCATTATACCTTTTTGCACAATGTTTTTATTGTAATTTTTATCCCCATTACGGTATTGTTCTGTGTGCAGAAATATTTTTTTTATACTCATGAAATTTTTTAAAATTCACGCATGGTTACATATATACGACTCTATATAACTATGACCGATTGATCTATATAATTATATTATATAACACAATGACATATATAAATATTATACACTGTATGTGTGCAAAATTAATGTGCATGATATCTCTCTTGACCAGTCGAATTGCCAATGTACACATTTAATTTTTAAACCAGAAGTCGACCACACCCCTATGAATATTTGTCAGTTTTCTGAAATTGTCTTGCCTTGTTTTCTGCAGACAATATATATCTCCTAATTTATAACCTTCTTTGGGTGATCTCCTTGAAGCTTGCACCACCAAGTTTTACTACTGCTGTAGTCTAGTAATGAAATGCATTTTATACAGAACTATGTTGGCAAAATTGTCTTCAGCAGCAGCTTCACAACATATCAACCAAAGTGAAACTGAATTTAATTAGCTGTGTTTTCACCCTCTGAACAGCAGTTTGCAGGAAATTAGGAAATTGATAATCCACAAACTGATATAGTGTAATGGTAATGCTAACAAATCATAAAATAAAATTTTTGTTCCCATTCTCCCTTGCTGCTACTATATTAATTGGTGTACTGCACTGAGAATGAGGTGACACGGCACCGACTGAGACGACTCCACTACTTGTACCTCCTCAACTCCAGAGGTGGTAGAGAAACCAGAGTTCTATCTTGGAAGGGCTGAAGATGACTTCATGGCTATGTTTGATGGTGATAACATGTACCCATCAGAACATCTGTATACAGTAGGAGGCGTAGTTGGTGAGCTGTTTCTAGAAGATTCCATAGTATACCTGACAGAAACAAGACATTGAAAATTGCTTATAGCATTTCATTTTGCATCAGATTGTATTAAGATAATATCAATAATTATACCCATCATAATTCTTTTGTTGTAAATGAGAGTTAGGAGATGGGTAGGATTGGGTGACAAAACTTAAAGGGTGAAGTGTAGCTAGGTATGCGCGGATAATTGCTTGTTCTCTTTCTCTTTTTTGCCTCCACTACTGAATGGAGGAAGAGCAGTTAACTGACGAACTATTTGCAAGGGAGAGTTTTGTGGACCATGCAGGTTTGTGTATGTGTGTGTGTGTGTGTGTGTGTGTGTGTGTGTGTGTGTGTGTGTGTGTGTGTGACATGTGTGTGTGCCTGTATACATGTGTGTGTACACTCATATCTATACACATGCACACATACAATATTATGTACATACACACACACATGCGCATCATATATATACACACACACACAAGTAAAATTTAGTTTTGTTCGGCACCAATCACTGCTGCACTGTGCTATAATTTTTATCCCAGTACATATTTATACATATCATGTTATTTTTATATGCAATTATATGCTCATTACATTGTGTTAATTGTTTGATTACTTCTGTTATAAATTAAATTAAAACATTAACACATAAAGTAATATTGATATGACAACTGTACAATGAAATGTTGAATTCATGTGTGTCTGCGCGGATTCCGACATGCGCGGATAATTGTTTGACACTCCCTTGTCACCTGACCATGAGATTACGTCATGAAAAACATGCAGTGCACGCAGCTGGTTCTGAGATGTGATTGTCTCAGCAGTAAAAAAAGGCTGAGCAGTACCATAGAGTACCATGGCGCAAAGAACTGGTAAGGATAACTTATACGCGAACGTCATATGAAACACTTATCTCTAGACCTATCATAATTCGTTTGTGTCACATGTGTGCATGTGTAGTGTAGTACTTTACTGTGCACTTGTACAATTATGTAGGTGTGAGTAGTGTACCAACTTCAGGGCCTGTTCCCAATTGTAAGTTTATAATTTACTGTGTGGTAGTACTTTATGTACCCTTTAGGCCATATAATCCCCCAAGGTTTGTACATCTTTTCACTGAAGTCAAATTAACCTTTATTGTTGCAGATCAAAAGCCATTCAAAAAACAATATTCAAAACGTAAGTCAAAGAACATTCTATGTGCATGGACCTTGTTGGGAAATGTGTTTGTATAAAAACATAGTAATTGGAGCCCTATAGATCTATTGCAGGTACTAGCTTCAAGGGATCTAGGAGTAAATTACAAACAATTTACAGAGAAAATTTTGAGTGTACGGAGATTAGCCCCGCCCATTAGAGGACAAAAGAATGCATAGACAATCTCCATAGCAGCTGCTACAAATAGCCTCATTCCCAGGCTCTCACCTTTGACCTTACACTCACGGTAAGGAAGGAGAGAGCCTGGTTGGAAATATCACGTGAATGACATGGGGATAGACACTAGGGTAGACACGTCCTTTGACCTCTGCAAGCTGCAGTGAGTCTGAACTAACGCTGCTACCGTTCATTAATTGATTTTAAGCTGCCAAAACCATGACAATAAGCCAGGTAAGTACAGTAAAATTACTTACTCTCGGATTGTTTGTGCTAGGCACTTGTAAAACATGATTGTGGCAGAGGTCAAAGGTCACGTCTACCTTCGTGTCATCAATGACGAAATTCACATGATATTTCCGACCAGGCTCTCTCCTTCCTTACCGTGAGTGTAAGGTCAAAGGTGAGTGCCAGGGAACGCGGCTAGCTGCAAAAGTTCTGATTTTTCAGTATGTTTTTTTTCTAACAATAGCCTGAAGATCGGAAAGAATTGTTCTTGGAGCTCTTGGCATAGTCCATTGTAACTTCTAACTTGGAAATTTAAATTAGCATAATTATAGGCACTCGCTGTACAAAGTTGTCCTCAATTCATGTCATGGGACGTGTGATGTTACATGCAATGAGTCTATAGCCTCTACTTGTCAGTATTACTAATAAAAACTAGACAAGAAATAGTTTATGGTAGTGCATACAAATTAAAGTTTGACCTAGCCTTTAATATGTGGCTCATATCTTTGGTGGGAGAAAGATTCCTACCCCGGAGTTTCTTCCACATGCATAAAAACACAAAACTACTGTCTCTTTCTTAGTGGTTATGATACATTGTATATTTGTGTGTGTGTGCAGTTTAGATTCATATGCCGTAAATTTGGAAATTTGCGTACTAACTACTAGCAGCTCATAAACAAGAAAAGAGCCCTTCAAAAAAATCTCGCTTAGAAAAACAAGCAACTAATGGAATAAATTTTTCAAACCTTAAAATTCATAAAACTCACTAACCGTCCATGATTAGGCCTAGTCTCAAGTAGCCAGACCCCTTTCGCTCCGCCTATATGGCTCCGTGGGAAAGGGGTCTGGTCTATCACGCATGCTAAACTTGTGCAGAGGCCAGGAATTTCGGCCTGACCAATGAAATCACAGAACACGTAATTATCGCTCTGTGATTGATCGATAGCTTTTGTGCATGTTAAATAGAATCAATGCACAACGGAGTTTTCAAATGAAATTGTCAGAAAAATTGAGAACCATCCAAAAAACTCAGAAGCAACAGCTAAGCTAGGCTGCCAGGACTTGACACAGGTACGAATGAAAGCCGCGGTGTCATTCTTGAATGTGAGAGATGCGTATGTGTCTTTGCTAAATACCCGTCGGCTCTTAGATTAAATTCACGTATTTTTAGCGATGGGAGATCTTTTCAACAGTTTATGGCAACCAAGAGCAGCTAACGCTGCCATACTCTGCTCTCTCAAGAGTGAGAAATAGGCTCGAGAAGACTGTGTATTTACTTACCCTGCCCAAAATTTTTTTGAAAATTCCACTTTGTTATGCAATAATTGCATTCCATCTGCACAAGTTTAGCATGCATGATAGACCAGACCCCTTTTCCGCAGAACCATATAGGCGGAGCAATAGGGGTCTGGCTACGTGAGACTAGATTAGGCCACCAATTTTTTTCTGAGTGCTTCTCTCTATCACAGAGCCATATAGGTGGAGACTACTTTAGAGACTCTCAAAGGCTTTTTGCGTGTTCTTGTTCAGAAGTATGATTTCCAACCTTACCCTCAGGTTCTGAGTGCTTAATTGGAAAAAGGCTCCGACAGTCTGTTTGTGTTATTTTTAGAACACCATGTGCAAAGTACTAGCTCCATATGACATCCTACCAGGAAGTAATTCAAAACTAGCCGAATAAAATGCAATTTTAGACCAGATATATGTACACATATTAAGTACCTGACCACAAACGTAGTAGTATTGCATATGTGTAGTGATGTAGCGGTTTGTATGAATATCATTATCTACAGACTGTGCGTTTACTATAATTATATGCGTTGCTATGTCCGGGCACCCTTAATAATATATTCATGTTTTATTTTTCCGCTTATCTAGATTTTTCGTGGCCTCGAACTACAAAATATAAGTGGTAGCAAAATTTCTGGATTTACTACAATAGTTCACTTTTTTATTTCTGCAGCTATTCAAGAATCGGACAATGTGCCTGCAGATAATGCCATTCTTGAAGCAGGTATATACCAATGTTGTTTTAGTTAACCCTCAAAACTTTTAGTTAGTTATTGATTAGTTACTAAACTTCAAGAAAAATTTTAGTTAGTTTTAGTTTAGTTAACTAAAAGTAAAAATGGCCTAACTAAAAGGGTTTTAGTTTTAGTTAACTAACTAAAACTAGGTATTTTGGGCATTTTTTGATTTAGTTTAGTTGCTATTTTGGCCAACACTTTATGATTTAGTTTTAGTTAGTTAAAAAAAGGCCATTTTTGCTAAAACTAAAAGGGTTTTAGTTTTAGTTATAGTTAACTAAAACAACACTGGTATATACACACATAAAATTAATACTTAGTCTAATGAGCAGTTTTGTATACCATCTGCTCAAAGTTTGCTGTAATTTTGATGATATGTATGGTCAATCCGAGTTATAGAGAAAAAAAAAATGAAGCTAAGGTGAATACAAATCGATTTCAGCTCTGTAATGTAACTATTTCCGCAAACTTACGTTAGAGTACAAGTTCAAATTTCTCTATTGCCTTTCATTTGTATCGAAAACATGCTATTTTGGCTTACACATCTACCAGACAGTAACTATTGTATACCCACTTGATTTCTCTTTAGTATTTTCGAGAAGTTGTCAGTATTGCTGCATGAGTATGTAATGTACATTTGTACGTACTAAGTCTTGATCACTATTTTTCAAAATGATTTATTTTACAGCTCCCCTAGTGCTGCCTGCAAATACTTACAGACCGGTTATATCAAAGCAGAGTGCAACTAAAAGTGCTACTTTGAAAGGTACAGCTATATTTTACATCCAGTCTATTAACACACTCATATCATGGTGTATACTGATGCGCTGTCAAAATTAGCCTCGTATGTACCCAGGCCCCACTCTCCTTATTTTTCAAGTAGGGAGTGCTGTCAAGTTATCATAACAGTATGTACTATGTGTGCACTCAAGGCGTCTATTCTGAGCCTTTTCGAGCCTTTGCTTTGAGGCCATGCCTCTTGATCTACCATATAGTTAGAATTTTTTGAGGAGTAATATTTTCTTGGAAAGGTGATTGCAAAACTTTTTTCAATTTTATTTTCGAGGATAGAGCATGCAGCCCCATCCCATATACAATACTTAATTTTTTTTCATTTTTCCCGGATTGCTGGCAATCCACCACAACAGCAGAATTTATCCTGCTTCAAAATTACTAGATATACGGTAGACATATGATATTGTGCATTATATCTAGAATCCTGTTAATTTATATCCGAAGACTGGTGGTCGAATGCTTATATGCTCTTAAAGTTTATCATTAATTTTCACTTGTTAGTATAGTAAATGTATTTTATAAGTTATATTTTTCCATTATTTCAGCAAATTGAAAACGGGCTGACATTAGACTATCACATGAAGACTTAAAAGGTACAGGGGCAGATAGAGGAGGTGGGCTGCGGGGGGTTGTAGCTCTCCCCCTTTAGCCAGAAAATAGTACACAAATTTTACCACAAAAAAAAGTAGAAAACCAATTGTCAATGATGGATTCTTACATGTAATATATAATTTAAAAGAGAATTTAGGTGATAACTGGAGCACATATATAATAAGAAATAGGGAGAAGGGGAGAGTAGCCTCGTTCCCAGGCTCCTCCCTTGCAAATATTTCCTACGAAAATAAGGAGGGAGAGAGCCTGGTATCAAATATCACGTGTGTGATGTAGGCATTTTGAATATTCATTTGTATGTGAATGTCTTGTTGCGGTCTTGTACCGGTAAACCACTAAGCTCTCGACTCTCTCATGGCTCTCCTCTGTTGACTGTCTGTTCATCATCGCTGCCAAATTCGACAAGGTAGCTATGGCGTTATGTAAGTTTATGTCTACACTGTAGGGTTTATTCAATATTACCATGTGTATTTCATGTAGAGCCCTGGTAGGCATGTTCTAACCAACTTGTATTATAGCACTTCTGAGTTCTCACTACTTTCTCTCCAGTTTTGAGTATAGTGTAGGTTCAAGCAGAATCTTAAGCACTAGAGTTCTTTTTTCACTGGATAGTTCTTGGCTTTTTTCATGTGCTGTGTATATTCCACCGGATTTCCTGTAGAATATCAAGGTATTTCCGTGTGGTTGAACGTCAGTATCTACAACTGATATTTCCCTGTCAGCACCTTTGAAAGTATGGCTTCCTATGATACAAAAATAGTAATGCAACTCCCGCGATTCTCCCTCCTCCCCTTCTCCCTTTTTTTCTCGTTATGCACTCCTTGTGATAAAATAAGCCTAGAAAGTATACGGTGGAACCTCCGAACAATGGTATTGTCTAGAGACAAGCTTCTTCACTTTTGTAAAGAGGTTGCCCTTCTTGAAAGGTTTTGCTTAAATACTGGCCTAGGATTTGATGTTTTTTTAGGAACTGTGTCACTATATAAGCACTGTTTTGTTATTAAGAATAAAATGTGTGACGTTTTATGATGTTCTATGAGCTTTTGTTACATTTTTTGTTTTGTTTCTAGCGCAATTTGGGTACCAATTCCAGCTACTAGCTCCATGTACATGTGTATAAATTATGCACATCATCAACAAAAAAGTCACAAAACGTCACACATTTTATTTTTGAGTGTTGTCAGTAGAGAAGTGCCACTTATAGAGGTTTTTATGTAGGGTATATGGAATAAATTCTATTTCACGCATTGTGCCCATTGTAGAGAGTCTGGCTGTTGTTTGGAGGCCCGTTATAGAGGTTCCACAGTAGATTTGTACTTGCACAAAACAGCTAGTCAGCTAGTGACAGCTACCTAGTGTGAGTGTTAAAGTAGCCATGTATGTTGATCATCTGGCTTTCTTTTATCTCTATAGAAGCTCGAAAAAAGATTCATGATGCCCGTAAGGGGAATCTTTACTCTGATCAATTTTTACTTGCTGTCGTCAATGGAAAGCCGCCAGATGAAGCTACTCTGAGTGATCTGGAGATCACTGATACAAGTAGGTGGGCACAGATTGATGATACTGCAGTCTGCAACCTCCTAAATGAGATTTATGATGAGATGGGAGTGGCAAGACTGATTCTGGTCAACCCTACTATCGAGGAGCTTCTTGCTGTCATGAAAGTGATCCCGGAGTGTCTTGATTCGAAATGGTATCGTCGGTTCTGTACCTACTTCATCAGTCACGGAGCTTGTGGTTGCGTCTTCATAGGTGCTGCAGATCGTCTCAACATCGTTACTGATATTGTTCAAGAGTTTCGCACTCTCAACATGCAATGTGTTCACTACTTTGACTGTTGTCGAATATACGATGAGGCATTTAATTGTCCATTGGATAATGCAGCAGTCATCTATGCCACCCAGCCTTACCAGATTTCTCACACAGGAATAAAGAATGGTCAAAGTGGAACCAGTGATGGAGTCACTATCTTCACAAGGATGTTTGCTGAATTGATAAAGACTCACGAGGGAAATTTGCACGATTTTTTCTCTGAATTGGCCACTCGGATCGAAGCTAAATTGAAGGAATTGGCACCTGATTTGCAAACGGAAAAGTGTCGTCCATTATTGTGCACTGGTCCTATTACACATGAGGTGAATTTCAAGAAAGAAAGATACTATCACTGTGAGTTTTATTGTCAATTGTGTGTGACCAAAAACCATCACAATTAATCAACATAATTTATTAATAGCCTCATCCCTAGGCAGCTCCCTCCTTGAATAGTAAGGAGGAGAGGCCTGGGGAGGAAGCTAATTTTCAAGACCTACATATATATACATGTTTTTTTTGTTTGTTTTTTCTGGGGACAAGAACAACAGAAGGTTTGGGATGCCATTGCTCCATTGCTGCTCAACCAAATGTTAAATAAATTTTGTTCCCCTATCATATAACGGAAAAGTTTCACAGTCTCCAACTTTTGTGGATGTCTCTTGTTAAGGGTGGTCGGTCATAGCAACACGCGAATAGCGCGCGAAGAGCGCGGGCAGGAAGAATTGCGTCATAATTTTGTAGTTTAACATCACCACAAACCTCAACCGGAAGTATAGAATGATTGCGCATGAAGATTCTGCGCGGGATCTTACAACTAGACAGCTGGCTACTTTTTTGTTGCTTTTTTTACAACACAACAAGCCCTCATCAAAGGGAAAGAGGTCTTCAAAAGAGGCTGACACCAGGTGGCAAGTATTCAAGATGCCTGGAAGCAACAGAAAAAGTTTAATAGTACAACTATACACATCAATAACCAGTAATTGGGTAAGTATCAAAATTGAATGGTTTGTATTCCAGAAGTATAGAGCTAGTGTAAATATTAATCAATGCCAGAAAATAAAGTGTCTATGAACTGGCTGGCTTTCAGGTGGACCACCAAGACGACTCTGATACAGCAACAGAGCTGGATGGTATAAGTCTATGCTAAGACCGAACAGATGGATGCTAAATCAAACTTGAAACTCAATGACGAGGAACTGTGCTGTTGAGGAGACAAAGTACGGTCCAAAAGACTCCAAACAAAGGTGAATTTCTGCCAATATAGATTGTGGTGTACCACAAGGTAGCTGGCTTGCAGCCTAATGTTAGTAGAAATGACAAAAAGTTTAGCATTGTACGAGATGTATAGTTTTTCACTTGAAAGTCAGTCTTGAGAAGTGGCTTCAGAATCAAACTGTATCTGCTGTTTGTTATCAGTGGCTTAGTTACCATCCTATTTGTACTGCATGTGATCAATTTCCAGTTGTTAAATGACTGTGTGTAATGTACCTAACAAGATAAAGAGCATGTAATTGGATAGCACTGCCCACTTTCCTTCTTACTGTAACCACTGCTNCCAACGATTCAGTTCAACACGACTGGACAGATTTGAGACCTGGAAAACACGGTTGGGCTTGGGAATACGTCATTCTTTTAGCGAACCAAGTCAATAAGGATATATGGATAAACATACCCATTTCTGCTAGCGGGTGCATGCCGTATCCGGAGCCAAACTGTGAACAAGATACTAGCTCCTACATATACCAACTTGCTCTTCTCTTGAAGAGTGGAAACGAGTTCACAGGCAAAAAAGGTCTCAACAATAACTTGAAGATTTACATAGAGCACAGCAATGAGGTGTGGAACTTTGGATTCAGTCAGTATACATGGAACAAGCTGAATGCTGTAGATAGGGTAAAACAGGATCCTAATATCGCCATAGCAATGAACTCTACGGACCAGGAGGTCTGGGCAAGACGTAACCATTACATGAGGTTGAAAGAAATTGGCGAAATATTCTCGTCTGTATTTGGCTCCTCTGCTTACAATCGAAAGATATTTCTTATTTTTGGCGAATGGACAATCTTTCCACAACACTATGACACAGTACTGAACTGGGCCAATATGGCATTTGGCATAGCTCCTAACAAGTACTTGTATGCAATTGCCCAGACCCACTATTTCAGCGACAGTGATGCACCTTCAAATGCCAATGTTGAGCAAATCATTGCTGCCATCAAGAACAGTAGTGACACAGGCTACATCAACACACTTGCTATAGGTGAGATTGCTAGTGTTTGGGGGCTCAAACTAGCTGCTTACGAAGCAGGTCCTGGTATGAAAGTTGGCGATACGACAAATATTGGAAATCGGATCGAAGCTCAACGAAATGCAGCAATAAAGCAAGTCGTCATTGATGATGTGCTCAAGAATTGGTTTGGGCTGCCTCGTCCTGGTGATATATACAACTATTTTTCCCTGAGTGGTGCTTATTCTCGTTATGGATGTTGGGGTGCCACGGATGATATTGCTGACTTGAGCACACCTAAGTATCAAGCCATAATGAAGATCACCAAGACCCTGAAAGCAAGAGGAAAATAACAGGACTAAATAAATATCTTGACATGTACACCTCATCTTTGAGTTATGTATTTTGACAGCTACTGCATGCTTGTTGTTGTTGTTTTGTGGTTAGTAGTTTGCCCATGCACAGTCTATTGTGAATATTCTGTCTTAGTATGCATACCACAAAACAATGAATAATTAGTTATTAACATACCTAGAAACAGTACAACTGTGTTTTTCTCTTTTGATTCGTTTAGCTTCTAAACAATGAGTATTTCACAATGACAAAGCAGTCAGCATTAGCCATTTAGCTTGATTGTTGTGTTAGCTCAGCTTTATTGGTAGTTATTATTATATTTATAGTTAGATACCAGTTATTAACATACCTAGAAACAGTACAACTGTGTTTTTCTCTTTAGATTCGTCTAGCTTTCATAAACAATGAGTATTTCACAATGACAAAGCAGTCAGCATTACCATTTAGCTTGATTGTTGTGTTAGCTCAGCGGGCTAATTGAGGGAAAATCCCAGGTAAAGTTTATTGGTAGTTATTAATAGATACCAGTGCCACCCACACCCGGTACCCCATGGTCTTTGTCTGTGTTTCAAGCGTGCATAAAAAGGTGTTGACTTTTTACACTTTGAAATCCCGTTCTATGTGATCAGCTATATATATATCCTGCGGCCAAATGTCTTCCCAACAACCTCCCATGGAAATCGTCAACAGCCAAGTGCGGGCTAACGCTTCGATATCAGAGTACTTTCCAGGTATCTACTGTTTGAGACTGCAGTGTCCAGAGTCACTTGGAGTGACTTCTTCGATTCTTGAGGAGCTCTTGGATGCTCTAAGCAACGTAAGCAAGCTGTGATGAGATAAATTGCTTTGATAACTTTATGATGATTAATTTTTTATAAAAATTTAATTGGCTGATAAATGCATGTCTGGCCTACGTGTGCATAAAACAACATATACAGGACAAAACACCAGACGTTCCACTCACCAACATTCAGTGGACAGTCAGTGCCAATATCACACATGATGATCCACCCACCCCTCAAAAAGCTGAAAAAACCCTAGCAACTATGCCAATTAAGCAGCAACAGAATGGCTCTGTCTCAAATGACCACATTTCTAATGGTGTGTCAACAAGCTCTGATGGTGAAAATGAACCAGACACCATTCCTGAGACTCAGATTGCTGCTCCACTTCCAAGGTACTTTTGTAAGACAGCTCCAGCAAAGGCACCACTTGATGGTCAATCGATTGGCAGCCCTTCTGGTATTCAAGTGGTAAAAGAACGCACAGAGACAATTCTTGTTGAGATGTGGTATAAACCTCATCGTGTAACTGACACACGTCGCATTAATGATGTTGCCGAAGCTGTGAGGAAGCATGTCCACGCAACTCTGGCTCAGAATAGCACCAAGTACAAGTAAGAGCACACTAACTTCTAACTGATGTCTGCATGGAAGGCAATTGCTATACACTGATCAAATAAGAATTATTGATAAAGTATGTGAAACCTCAAAGCCCAGATAGAGCCATGAGTTTCAACATGATTCTTTCCTGGAAGTTCCATAATTACAGTTTTGGTAAAGTTTGGTGGTTATTGAGGTGCCAGTGTGTTGACCACAGTATAGCATGGTTTATTCCCCAAATTGATTATGTTATGGTAGAATGGTTATAGTAGAAACCCATTAGTCAATGGAATTGTTTGTTTTATGGTCTGCAAACTGAAACTGTGGATTAGTAATGAACTTCCCCAACCTGCATTAGACAGTTTGCCACATTTACTGGCCATCATGATTAATAATACATAATATGTTACAGTGAACTGCTTGATCATCTATATGATTTCTTTTCTTTTTCCTACAGTGTGTATATCTTAAGATATAATCTTGCCAATGCAACCATGTAACTCAACTCCACCAAATCCACTGAGACATTTTTTGACTCTGTCTATTTGCACATATGTGTACATGTATTTTACCAGTAATTCTCTTTATATTATTTGTTTGTTTATTACACATTGTAAAAGTTTGTTTTTGTGTGCATCCTTGCACCCGCGAATTTTATAAGACTCCACCCCTATAAATCATGCGCATGCGCGTATATGTTAGCTACTTCTCAGAGGCCACACTGTAATAAGCACAGCCGTCAAACAGCTATTCAGAAAGTTCAAGCAGACTTTAAAGTAAGAAACATATACGCCACACATTGTTATGATCTGTATGGGGGCTTTGGCTAAAATTTAATTCATAGACCTTTCTGTCAGTCTTGGGTGGGAGATTCAAAAAAAACGGACTTATCTCTGCGTTTACCTTTTAATACATGTGCCACTGAAAACGTAGGCTAGCCTCAAGTTTCTGAGTTGTACTGTTGTGTATAGATCTCTAGGTAGAAGAGTGTCTTTTTACTGATTTTATTACAGACTCATACACAGATCAAAAAGAGCCATGACTGACTTTGAATCAAGTGACGAACATCCCCCATTGGCAAAGCCTTCAAGAAGGACTAAACACTCAAGGAAAACAAGGATTGAACAATGTAGTGAAGGTATGAATTGATCACTTATAGAGTAAATTATGTGATTCGGCTGTAAATTAGGTGAGATAGGCATAGATAGTAGGCAAGAAGTAGAGATAGCCTCGTACCCAGGCCCCTCCCATCAAAAGAAGGAAGAGGGCCTGGTACACACTGTTTGCGCATGCTCAATTTTCTCAGTAAACACTGGGAATTCGGATATTTTCGTATACGTGGTCGTTCATTTTTCCGGTTATTTCTCTGTGCGGCAAAAGATTACAAAGTTACTCACCTTTGACCTATGATAGTGCAATGGTTAGCAGTTGTGATACGGAAACCGTTACTTGCTCCGTCTGATGGTCCACATGGAAAGTAACGTATACTAAAAAATATGCTGGAAATTACAGAGAAAACTTAGCGCATGCGCAAACAGTGTGTACCAGGCCCTCTCCCTTCTTGTTGGGAGGGGCCTGGGTACGAGGCTAGAAGTAGAGATAGATATGAGTTGTGACTGTCAAGTATGAGCAGTAACTGTATGCTGCCTATCAGGTCATGACGTACAAATATAGTTACATTCTTACGCAATGTTCAGCACGTACACTTGCTTAATTTGTTCGATATGTTATGTCTATTGTTGAATCTGTGAGGATGTAGCCATGAATGCTTGCACTTACATAGTGATTGTTCCATAAGTGCCCCCATGGTAATGAAAGTGATCATCAGAACCTGAATAAAATATTTTCCGTTTTTTTTGTTTCCCGATCCCTATTACTGTATAGATTTTACCACACCCAAATGATTATGCGTGTGCTGCAACCCCCTAGAGCTCTTGCGATTATGTAAAATAAGTCACTTCCATCATTATGGCAAAACTGTATAGAGCAATACAGAGAAACGGGCAGCTGTCATTTACTTCCGTATGGCAAAAACAACTAACTCTAATATCACTTCAAAATGCTTCCGGTTTTGATGACATCAATTGCAAGAACTCTATATGCATGTAATCATAGGTCTGGTGCCACCCCTTAAGTCCTTTATATATATAAAGACAATAATGTGTGGTGCTACGAATAATTCATGTGATGAAATTTGATAGTTCACATGATTAATAAAGACTTGTCAGACAACTAAGCCATTCCCTTTTCTGCTCAGGAGAAAACCATGGTTAGCTAATAGTTTTGTAGAAAAAACAATAGATTATCCTGATGGCCAGTGGCCAGGCTCTCCAAGATTTGTAGGGACACAAGATAAATTACTGTAAACAATTAGCCTCGTACCCAGGCCTTTCCTCCATAAAAATGCGCTTAGCCAAAAATTTCTGCATGATTTCAATGAAATAAACAATAATACACACGTGTACCCTCTTAGAAGAAGACAACCTCTACAAAGGACACACACACATACATGTACCAGCTTAGACTGGGTAAACTCTAATTTGCTACGCTATTTTGCTGTGGGTCATGAATATTATTCTGAGCATTGTTTTTACTAATGTCATTATAATGCATTTCCTCCTCCAGGCCATGAAGAAGGTGATCCTTGGATGCAGCAAGCTCGTAGAGGTACATATACGTGTACATGATCAATAAATGTCTTACTTAAATTTTGAGTGTGTAATGGTGTATACATTANTTAGCGCTACCTGTTTGTGTAAAAATCTGGACAGAAAAGTTGATATTTTGTGTCTTTTGCAAGTTGGAAATTTCCCTAGCAACGCGGTGCGTGGGCATGACCGACCACCCTTAAACATATTAATTTTGGGTTTTAAATTTTGCTGATGAGTTGTGCGACGCCCATACAGTATATATCTATATACATTATAGAGAATTTTGCAGATGCATCGTTATCTACAAAATGTGCAAAAGTCAAACTCTGTGAAACTTTCCTGAATATGGTACATAAATTATTTTAACCCATCTGCCAAAATCTCATGTACTGTACATTTAGTATTGAATATATGCATGAACATAACTGCATATTTTATTTACACTATACACATGTGCGTGTAGTAAAACCCCAGCTTCTAAATGTTTGCAAGCATCGGATGTGTTCTCCATGTACCACCAACAAATTCATAGCCACTTGGAACATCCAATACAAAACCCCCCCACCCTTACCTCTACCTGGTGACATCATCGTTGCTCCACCTACATTGACACATCTCAATATACAGACCAAGTTGGACAAAACTGGAGAAGAATGGAAAACAATAGAAGTTAAAGACCTAGAAAAAGAAGAAGGCATATTTGAGATACCCACTGGTGGAAAACATCTTGTCCGCTTGGCAGCAAATTTCGAAGATGTTCAAGGAGCTGTGTATAGCGAAACTAAACAAGTAGTCTCCAAATGTAAGTGTTCCAATTAGTGCCCACTATACTAATATGTATGCAGAGCTTATTTGATGCAAATATGCTAATCTCCTTACATTGATCAACTACTGCATGTGTATTATGGTTTGTTGTTCAAATTAATGCCCACTACATTGTATAGTTTAGTTACGAATATGTATGTTTATTCATGTTTGTATGTACGTTCTTAGACTTTCCTAAGCCTACATGTTGTGACATCCTTATGACACTCCTACTGATTGCCATGTTTATTGGAGGAGTTCTCATGACAATATTTCTTCACGGCAACTCGAAGCTCATAAATCGAAACCAGCTCTACATGAATGCTACTATTGAGACTGTGGATAGCACTTCTGCTTGGACTCGTATGTTCTACTCAGCTTGGAAGGTGTGGGAGTGTCCGAATCAGGGAGAACTGCCATATGGGGATATCGTCTGTACTGTTATCCCAGCCCAAGAGACTACAAATTATCAGAATATAACGATTGAGAATGTCCTTCCCGTTACTCCAAACTGTATGATTTCCACGAGCGAACGCTACCTGTTGCCATACCCATTTTCAGAGAGTAGTCCAAGTGACTGTATTCCAATGATTCCTCATTATGTGATTGATCGCTACATGGTTGAAGGTTCAACAGTTCATTTTCGACTAAAGCTCCCTTCTGAGCTAGAACGTTCATCACCATTTCTCTTCTTGGTCTTTAGTAACGTCACCGATCTCTCAAAGTATTTCGATTCCGGTACAATCTCTAATGCAGTGGAGATACGCAAAGTATTCCCGACCAAACCTGACTCGCCTCATGAACCGACATTCGTAATCTTTACACACGATGTCAGTGAATCATCGTACCTGTATTTCGCCTTCTCCACTCCAGTCAATACCACACTCCAAAGTGTTTCCTCTAAGCTAGTGGTGTGGAATTATTTGGATTGGCCAGTGGGCAACCGACGTATGTACCAAATTAGGAACAATGAAACAACCATCTCTATTGAGTTGGATCCATTGTACGGAGAGAAGGTTCTCTGTCACACCTCAACCATACGATCCGATCGCACACACATCTGCTTCAAGTATGAACTTCGATCTTTAATAGGTCCACTTGGTGGCTCCATTTTGGCTGTTAGTGTTCTCCTTTTTGTAACATACTGGGCATGTGTGTGTAGGTTTCGAAAAAGGTGTTCGTTTCTTTGCCCCTTTGTGTCTTGGTGTAACACAGCTAGGAATAGAGTTCGTACAGGTGATCAGCAACCGCTACTGGATGAAAGTCACCAGTTAACTGATGAATTATTTACAAGCTAGGGTTTGGACCAGGTGTGTGTGTGTGTACCTGTATACAAGTGTGTGTATACATGCCCATGTGTGTGTGTGTGTGTGTGTTTGTACATTCATTATATTAAGTGTGTGTATGTGTGTGTGTGTGTATACATGAGCGTAAAATTTAGTTTTGTTCGGCACCATTATATCACTACTGCACTAGCTGTGCTACTTTTTTATCCCAGTAAATAAAAATTAATATTATACATGTTATTTTTATACTCATACTCATTTAATGTGTATGCTCATTACATGGTGTGCGTCCTATATGGTACATGTGTGTTGGGTTACTTTTGTTGCAATTATTAATGATTGTTCATTTTCACATAGTTATGACAACTGCACAATGTACAATGCATGAGTGTCTGCGCAGATTCAGACTTGCGCGGATAATTATTTGCTTGACACACCCTTGCCACATGACCATGAGATTACGTCATGAAAAACATGCATCTGGTTCATGCCAAATACCATGGCAGAAAGAGCTGGTAAGCCTGAGTAAAACTTGAATACACTTAATTTATACCTCTATAGGCCTATCATAATTCGTTTGTGTCTCATGTGCATGTTTAATGATGTCTTGTAGTACTTTCAAGACTGTGCACTTCTACAATTTGTAGGTGGTCTTGTTGTGGGTAGTGTACCAGAGCCTGTTCACAATTGTAAGTTACTGTGTGGTAGTGTACTGTATGTACCCTTCAGGCTATATAATTCCCCAAGGTTTATACATCCTTTCACTGAAGTCAAATTATTAACCTTTGTTGTTGCAGATGGAAAGCCATTCGAAGAACAATTGTCAATACGTAAGTCAAAGAGCATTCTATGTGCACGGACCTTGTTGGGAAATGTGTTTGTATAATAAATCATAGATAGTAGTGTAGCCCTATAGACCTGTTGCACGTACTACAGTAGCTTGACATGATCTAGGAATTAAATTACAAGCAATTTACAGAGAAAATTTTGAGTATACGGAGATTAGCCATGCCCGTTGGAGGACAGAGATGGGCAGTTTTGTTATGATCTCCGTAGCAGCTGCTGCAAAAGTTCGGATTTTTCCGTATGTTTTATCTATCAATTGGCCTATACTAAATTTCCAAATTATATAGAAGTTATAACGGACTGTGCCAAGAGCTACAAGAGCGATTTTTTTCTTACCTTCCCATACTCACTGTACAAAGTTGTCCTCCAAGGTGGCTGACTTTTTTGATGTCATGTGACCTGTGATGTCACGTGCAACGGTTCTATAGCCTCTATACTCGATAGTATCAATGAAGACAAGAAATAGTTTATGGTAGTGCATACAAAATTAGAGTTTGACCTAGCCTTATTTCAGGGTATCTTCTGTTGGATCAAGAAAGTTTCCTATAGCCACAAGTTTCTTTTACATGTATAAAAAAACACAAAACTACTGTCTCTTTCTTAGTGGTTGCAGTACATTGTATGTTATAATGTTATGTGTGTGTGTAGTTTAGATTTATACATTTTTTATCATGTTCTGCAGCTGTTCAAGAATCAGAAATTGTGCCTGCCAATGANGGGGGGGGGGGGGGGGGGGGGGGGGGGGGGTCCCCCATTTTCCCCTTTATTTTTGGGCTTATTTTAGACCTATTTGAATCAAAATTGGTACAGATATTAATTGTGGTTATACACCCATGTGGTACATGTATCAGCACAAAATAATGTGGTTGCCTTAAGGGGGGGGGGAAATCCCTGTGCCTCCCCCCTCTATATACGCACACAGTCAAATTCATACTAAAAGTGGCCTCTTCTTGACCACTGAGTATTGTGTGTCATTATAATTTTATGCAAACAATAAAAAAGGAGAGCCTATAGGGTATTACGTCCCAACCACACAATTTTGATCCCTACAGAGCATATGGCACATGTATTGGGACATCTAGAGTACCATATCTGTGTATAGTTAGAATGAGGCAGCAAGAGTTGATCACTGTGATGTGCATTTTTTCCCTTTTGTACAGAATGCTTAAGGTTGATTGAGAGTGCCCTTGATAGGGACCCACATTCGGATCAATTCAGTCTCATTGTTGTAAGTGGAAATGAGCCAACTAAAGCTAAACTGAAGGAACTGGGTCTTGAAGATGCCGACACCACCAATTGGGCTAAGATTGACAAACGTCATGAGGATGAAGTTTGCGATCTTCTGGATGATATGTTCGCATATTTGGGATCAGCTAGACTGATTCTACGCAATCCTACTTTCGAACAACTCACTACCATCATTAAAATGATCCCCAAAGTGAAGTGCCTCAACTCCTATTACCATCGTTTCAATACCTATTTCTATGGCCATGGTGCTGCTGGTTACTTCTTTCTAGGTGATGGATCACAGACTGTGCACATTGTCAAGGATGTTATTTTTAAGTTCAATGAAATATCAAAGCAACTCCGCATTCATGTTTTTGACTGCTGCCGACTCGAGGAAGAGTATACACCAAATATCATCAAGTTGGGAAATGTAGCGGTGGTTTATGCAGCACAGCCTTTTAATGTTTCTGTCGTTCCTTCTGAGCACATTGCCGGTGGTGCTAGTGATGGAGTTCCAGTTTCAGTCTTCACGAAACAGTATACCAACTTGGTGAAGAGCTACAAGGGAGACTTTGAACTATTTATTCGTAATGTAGCCAGTCAAGTGACGCAAGAGCTTGATGAGCTAAATTCTAAGTTGTCTAAGCTTGATCCGCACTACACTAAGTTGGATACGGAGTCTTATCGACCGATAAAGATCACTACCTTTGCCGAGAAAGTTAACTTCAGACAAGAGAGAGATAATTCTTGTAAGACTAAAAGACTAGTTTGTGTGTGTGTGTGTGTGTGTGTGTGTGTGTTGGAAGTTACTAAGCAACAGTAGTAGTTCAAGATGCATTTTTAAGTGTTACGTATTACTAGTGGGAATGGTCTACACACTATTGTTTACTTAGCTTAGATACATGTGATTGCCTTGGAAAACACACACACAGAGTTGTATTGCCTCAAGTGGTAAGCATAAGGGCTGCAATGCAACTACAATAGTGTGTGTGTGTGTGANGTGTGTGTGTGTGTGTGTGTGTGTGTGTGTGTGTGTGTGTGTGTGTGTGTGTGTGTGTGTGTGTGTGTGTGTGTGTACAGTGTGAAAACACTCACAATGTAAACTTTAGCAAATTAGTTTCATTACCTCAAGTGGTCAGCGTAAGGGCTGCAACTATAATGTGTGTGTGTAGGTGTTATGATCACATTTATTTCATTTCTACAGTGCAACCTCGACAACCTAAAGTTGAATTCACCCATGATGCATACGCCGTTAAAGTCACTGGCCATCAACCAGAACCACTTGTCCAAAGTGAGCAATATGCCAAGTATGCTGTGCAGACTCACCAGGTGGAGATGAAATCAACAGACCCAGACAGCGAGTGGGTCATCATTGGAAATAAGTATCGGGCGATTCCTGGAAAAGATTATGAGCAGTCTGTCGCAATTCCTCCAAACATGCTTGGATGTGCTGCTAAGTTCAGATTGCTGGCAAAGACCGGAATTGACGAGGAGGTTTCTAGTCGTCCATCTATATTGTTGAATCTCCCTGAACAACTCCATGGTGAGTATGAATTTGACGTAAAAAAATTACCAATAAATCTTCTATGTATGCTGGGCACCTCTTATTGTTTACCATTCTTTACCGTATTATTGGAATTACTTCTCAATTTCAGTAAGGGTCGTCCTGTTATATACTCGAGCTTGTGCGTGTATCCAAACAAAAATACTGCATAACTAGACAGATGCAAGCATCTATGGGGCGAGCCTGAGCGCATACAGTTTGTAAGACCACAGCACTGAGATTGGGAAGACAGTACATTGATGCTAAGCATAGATAGTAGAAATTGGCTTGAAATTTCTGAGCGAAACCTAAAAGTAGTTTTCTAAATTGACGATCCGATTATTACAAGTCAGTGTTTTGTTTTCTTTCGCGACGATCCAGTCCTGATGGCTAGATCATGCGTGGTGCAACTTGAGCAGAGTAGTACGTAAGCGTGCAGTGTGCTAGCTGGATCGTAGAGCACTAAGCGAAGTTTATGTATCGACTCCGACTCTTTCTTGGGCAAGACGAGCGCGCTGTTTCCCTCGGGCGTCGCTGCTGTTGACGACTCAACTGAATCATTTCGTCTACACCTTGAAGTCTCTTTTCTTGGTCATCAGGTGTTTCCCTAGCTATGCGTTCTCTGTACAGTTCTCTTCGCCGTGCAAGGCATTTTCTTCATTATATATCTATGATCAACAGACCATAGATATTATACACTATGACCAGACTTAGCAAATCATTGCACAATCAATTTCAATATTACAACAGTGCTTTCGAATAATTTGAATATACGGAAAGTGTCCACCGTGTACAAACAGACAGA
>CAXIPT010000051.1:0-19955 GCA_964030475.1 Tethya wilhelma
AGTGACAAAACGAACCTATGATATACATTAGTAACATATAATTATAATAATTTATTATATTGATATATAATACAAAAAAAAAACTTTCATACCTCCTTGTCACTTTTCTTCTTGTAAAACATTTGCCCTCTTCGGACTACAAATGTTTTAGCCTTCCGCCTAATGCTCCGTTTGTCATTCTTTGAGCAATCGGGAGGGTAACTCTTTTCAGTGAGATACTGATATGCATTTTGTACGAGAGTTATTTCAGCTGCTTCATCCTTCAGAGTATATCTGCCTTTGGTGAGTGATTGCTGGTTTTAAGTTGTATCCTTGAGGGCTGTCTCCCCTGCAGTATGTCTGGGGGCTGTCTCCTCTGAATCCTTGGGGGCTCAGGCTGTCTCCTCTGCAGTCATAGAATCCTTGAGGGCTGTCTCCTCTGTAGTCATAGAATTCTTGGGGGCTGTCTCCTCTGCAGTCATAGAATCCTTGGGGGCTGTCTCCTCTGTAGTCATAGAATCCTTGGGGCTGTCTCCTCTGCAGTCAGAGAATCCATGGTGGCTGTCTCCTCTGCTGTCTTCCTGGCGGCTGGGCGCTTGGGTGGTTTCTTCTTCTTGGTGGTCTTCATTGGTCGGGCTGATGACTGCTTTTTGAACATTCTGGCAAAGATTTGTTAGTTTTAAATCCTTTGGAGAAGCCCATCTCTTTTATACAACTTAAATGTGAAAATGCCCTGCAATACCATTGGTCAGCTTTAACTTTGTTCTATTAGCTATACGCAAACCCTGTCTTGTATGGAACGCCATATGCGACAAAAATAACGTCTTTAGTTATTGTGATTTGCGATTTAATATTTCTGATTTCCGATTGATTATTTCTGACTTTTGATTGTTAATTTCTGATTTTTGATTTTTGATTTGTGATTGTAGAGTTTTGATTTTTGATTGTCTATTTTTGATTTTTGATTGTCGATTTCTGATTGTGTGCGTGATTTTTGAGTTTTGGTTTTTGATTTTCAATTTCTGCATTTTTTGATTTTTCTTTTCTGACTCGTGAATTTCATTTTCGATTTTATAAGTTCTGAGAGTAGCCCCTCCCCTTCCTCACAAGATCTGTGGGCTGCACATTTGAAGTAGGACTCTAGGAGGGGCAGAGGTGGGGTTCATAATAGGTGGCTCTAAATAGAGTAAAACTTGGAGAAAATTAATGGATAAAGGAGTTGCTGCATTTGTTAATTGACTATGCAGAGTCTTCAGTAGAGCACATTTGCCTACAGTATCAGGAATGCGATGCTGATACTGTAGAAGACATGGTTGCACTCTCTGAACAATTGCTTCAGTTTTGTGCCAGTTTTACTTCTGCATTCTTATGGAAAATCCAAACTTGGCATATCTGCTACACCTTAATTTATCTGAAAACCTTGTTCAATAAGAATTAAAACAAAGCTCAGACCGTTCCTTTTCAATATCAGTTAATTTTATTAATTCTCTGGTTGTCCTCGTCGGATCTCCTATAAAGAACGGACAAAGGGCGCGAGCGGTCTAATTAAGTGGGCGGGGACATGGGCACGCCCCCTACAATTAATTAAGGGGTGTGGTCACTTGATAGGTTATACGCATGCGTAGAAATAAATTGATTCCCGCGAGCGGGAAAGTTCAACATGTCCATCTTGCAGCTAGGTCCAGTGNGTGTGTGTGTGTGTGTGTGTGTGTGTGTGTGCATTTGTTTTTCATTGCCTAAAAACCAAAAATCATTATAGGCTAATTGCCGATTAGTGGCCATAGTTAGGAAGAGGTTACATTTATAATTTAATAGAGTAGCTAGGGGTCACGGGGGTCGATGGCCAACAAAATAGTACACTGCATGCCCTAACTGGGCAGCACTCAACCATGACCATGCATCGAGTGCTGCCCACTTCAAGTGTCATGCAACTATAATTTAAATTGTACTTTTATAACTCACAATTCCTTTTGCAGACTTCTCTTCAATGTTTGCATTCTCATTAGTATTTGGCATTTGATATTTTGAGCTTGCTGTGTGATGATTAAATTCCTATAGTGTACAAGCTATCATGATCAAATTAATTATTATAATAATTTTCTAAATTATAGCTTACAAGAATTTTTTCAAATTTTATTATTGTATTCTTTGCTTCTTCTAGATTCATCTTGTGTTGGTTTTTCTTATCTTCTGTATCTCTTAGTTCCAGTTGTAATTGCATGACTCTTATCATTGCAGTGAGTAGCTGCTGCTCTTTTGTGTCATCTTTCACTTGTTCAGCTGAGGGTTGCTCAGAACTACTGTAACAATGATTGGAGTCCAACTCGTTTAGTACTGGATTGGAGTCTAGCTCTTTTTGCAATTTTTCCATCTCTCTTTCCTTTGCAGCAATCTTCTCTGAAAGTTGGCTGATCACTTTTTCCTTGTCTGTCAGTTTTTGAGTGTACCACTGGATCTCTTCTTTTTTTTTGCATGCCTCCTTCATAGCAACGTCTCGCTGAATCTATCAACCGAGTTACATGTGCAATTATTGCATTGTAATATTTTTTCATAATATTAATTGCTATATACTTTCACATACCTCAACTTCTTTCAAGAACTCTTCATGTGATATAGATGCAGCACTTTGTTCCATCAATTTCCTGTTCATTTCTTCTTGTTGGTTTTTAAAAGACTCTCTTAATTTATTCACTTCTCTTTCCAACTCAAACACTTGATCAGACTTAGAATTTAACTCTTTCATCATTCTGGCTAGATCTACTTCTTTATTTTTGAACTGTTTCTTAGTGGAATCAAGTTCCATCTCTTTCTGCGCAAGTTGCTTTTCTAGAGATTCAATCTGTTCATTTTTCTCTTTCAGCAAATTTTCTACAAGTAGAAGTTCACTTTCTTTTGCATTTTGCTTCATTTTCTCAAACATTTCTATTTCTTCATTTCTACGTTTAAGTTGTAATCGAAGAAATTCTTTTTCTTCCTTTAATGTCTTCACTTTGTGCTGGAGCAGTGGTACTTCCTTTGAAACCTCGTTCTCTATTTTCTGGCTCAGAGCAGTTTGAATTAGTTTAGCTTCTCTTAATTGTTGTGTTTTCTCTGAGAGCATTTGTTCACCCTTCATAAGCTTAGAGGAGGTACTTCCTTCAACAGGAAGCACTGCTAAACAAAATGGCTGTGGCAAGCCTGGAAGAAAAATCGAGAATATATGATTCGGAAGTGCCTTAGCCATGCAGAGCTGTTCTGCTTCATAAAGTGTAAGAAATATATAATAGCTTATGATATTAATTCCTACCGTATTTCTCAGCTAGACTTTTAGCAAGATTTCTCATTCCAATATTGACCAAAGCTGAGAATAGTTTGGTCCATGTAGGCTTCTCTAGCTGTTCCCACTGAATCAGCATCTCCAATCGACACTTCTCCACTGTCCTATGGTCTTCACGAATGGCCAACAGTTGGTGTGTAGGTATCTTCAGCTGAACACCTAGTTGAAACCATGCAATGACTCCATTTAGCTCTACTTGAAGATCTGCTAACTGAGCACTATCATTGAGTCTATCAAGAGCACCTATATAATTATAGTGAATTTTGTTAATAATCTCAGTAAAAATGACACGTATATAATGTGTTTAATATACATGTACACATACGTTTGTTGATAGTTGGAATGGTAAAATCATTCTGACAATTGGAGGAGGTGTCGGTGAATTCCTGAGGTGTACTATATACCAGAGATGTGGTGGACACCATCACTTGATTACCTGCAGATAATGAAGGCACCGATGGTGAACAAGCCTCGGCACACATATAGCTAGTCAGTGCACTTATAATAATTTATAATGCTATAATATACACAGTATCAACATATCATGTGTCGTGACACTCAAAGCCAGCCTAAGTCACAGGCTGTAAGATATGCTATGATTATACATGATTGTACTGGAATGCTCAACTGTTATAAAATCTATGGTAAAATATAGTCAGAGTATAGCCAGGAGCCCTGATTCCAGTACTGAGTCACTTTAAAAAAAATCTATACATGCAAATACATCTACTAGATGCTTCCATAGAAAGCAGGCCAACCCTTGTCTGTCTTTCCAAGGAACACAGATAACAGCAGTAGCAGCATAGACCTGACCTGACCTTTTTGATTTTTGATTTTTGGTGTTTGATTGTTGATTTGTGATTGTTGATTTTTTGATTGTCAATAATTTCTGATTGTCCATTATTGATTGTCGATTTCTGATTGTGTGTATGAATTTTTTGATTTCCAGTTTTTGATTTTCGGTTTCTGCATTTCTGATTTTTCATTTCTGATTTGTGAATTTTCATTTTCGATTTTCATTCTGAGATTAGCCCCTCCCCTCCCTCACAAGATCTGTGAGCTGCACATTTGAAGTAGGAGGGGCAGAGGTGGGGGTTCATATAGGTGGCTCAAAATAGAGTACTGAAAACTTGGCAAATTGTATAGATGAAAGAGTAATAAATTATACTCTTATGAAAGTCAAAGATTTGCTGCGTTTGTTGACTTTGTGGAGTCTTCAGTGGAACACATTTGCCTCACTACAGTATCAGAAATGCAACAGAGGTATCTAAGGAGACCTGGTTGCACTCTTCGAACAATTCGTAAGTTCAGTTTTGTGTTTACCAGAAGATGCAAGCCCGTAGCAAGTTGCTTGAAAGTGGTCAGGCACAGGATGTGGGTGGGGCTTATAGTGGGTGTGGCATGGGCGTGACCGGATATTAAATTTTGTATTAGTACGCGTATGTGCATGCCACATTGCCTGAACAAGTAGTTAAGTCTATAATTTGCCTAAAATTTTAATAGCTAATTCTCTAGGACCTAGCTAAAGCATGCTTATAGCGTCCTGCCTGCTGTAATTCTGCAGCACGCAGGCGCATGCAGAATTGCAGCCCAACCCACGAATAATTGTACAAACGACCTTTACCATATTTCACGGCCCTGAGATGCCCTTGGGGATAGTGGTGAAATTATCAACACTTCAGAGGATTTGTATCAGCCATGCAGGCAGAAGAGAGACAAGAAACATGACTAGGCCTAGACGAGGACGACCAGAGAATTAATAAAATTAATATTGAAAAGGAACAGCTTTGTTATTGAACAAGGTTTCAGATAAAGCCGTAGCAGATATGTTTGGATTTTCCATAAAAACTATTGAATGCAGAAGTAAAACACAAAACTGAAGCAATTGTTCAGAGAGTGCAACCAGGTCTTCTACGGTATCAGTGTCGCATTTGTGATACTGTAGGCAAATGTGCTCTACTGAAGACTCCGCATAGTCAACAAATGCAGCAACTCCTTCATCCATATTAATTTTCTCCAAGTTTTACTCTATTTATATCATGAAACCCCACCACTGCCCGTCCTACAGTCCTACTTCAAAAGTGCAGCCCACAGATCTTGTGAGGAAGGGGAGGGGCTACTCTCAGAACTTATAAAATCGAAAATGAAAATTCACAAATCAGAAAAGAAAAATCAGAAATGCAGAAATCGAAAATCAAAAACCAAAACTCAAAAATCACACACACAATCAGAAATTGACAATCAAAAATCAAAAATCAAAAATCAGAAATCAAAAATCAGAAATTAACAATCAAAAATCAGAAATAATCAATTGAAAATCAGAAATATTAAATCGCAAATCACAATAACTAAAAATGTTATTTTTGTCGCATACGGCATTCCATACACCACGCAGTGATCATTTGCTCTGATTCTAAATAACGCACACTAAATCTGTAGGCGTGGCCTCGAAGCTAAGCGCTAAAAAGAAGCACCAAAACCCCAATCTCAGCGAAAACAGCGTTTTGGGTAGCAAAAAATGTAATTCTACAAGATAATTCACTCTTATGAACATAAGTACCATCAATTTTGTCGCTAGAACTGCCTTTCTTGAGATTTCGAGTGAACAGACAGACAAAACGACTACCATAATCCTCTGCACGTGCTACGTACGTGCCGAGGCTTAATCAGAAAACTTGCATGCCACAACTATTCATGTATGGTCTCTCACTCACCACAACCAGAGCTATATATTACCGTATAGTGGGAAATTTTCGTGGGGAAAAATTTTGTAAATTTCGCGGTTTGGCAGCTTTCCGCAAAAATTTTCCCCCACGAAATTTGTGAGGTACAAGGTCGTCACCTAATGTTGAGACGCAATCCATGAAAATTTTCCCCGTGAATTTCTGAAAATGCAAAATTTAAAATTTCCCCCCACAAAAAATTCCCGCTATAAGGTATTATTATTATTTTTAGGCTCACATCATTCAATATACTCACCACTCATAACAGTGTCACTACAGGGTGGCTTTGTAAAAATCGTATTGGAGAAATCAAACATCTTGCTTCGTTTCCAACTCTCAAACATGAACAAATGATTTGCGGGGTTTACTTCATTTATATGTACAGGCCGTCCTTCAGCTGGAGACACCAGGTAAACTTTCACCTCAACAGTTACTTGGAATTGTTCGATCCAAGGAGCTGATTGTGAAGATTGGGACTGTTTTGACGACTTGCTTTCTTCTTCCTTCACAAACAGGTCGGAAATGGCTGAAGAAAGTTCTTTCTGTACGTCTTCTTTGTCCATTAAGAACTTCTTTAAAGATGAGTTGGATGCAAACTTGGTGAGAAACAAGGCTACTTGTTCATGAGAATGTTTCAACTGAGTAAACTTCATGCTTGCTTGCTACAGGTGACACTGCTTGATGTAAGATGGTTAGGAGTTTGACAGAGATGCCTCTGGCTCTCAACACTGGCTCCGCTCCATTAACTCTCTTGATCACAGCCAGTGGACGTCCATTGATGGTAATGGGAGTCCTCAGGAGAAAGAAGTCACTGTAGCAGGAGGAGTGAAGATTGACCTGATCACCACCAGAGGAAGACTTCGGTTTATGTTTGGATTTTGGCTTATGATCTATAGGTTTCACAGCAGACATCGTGATTCTGAAGTTTCAAGACTTATGGTATCATGCGCTAAGCGGCTTTTGCCAAAACGGATGTGCACACAATAATTGTGTAAGGGTTCTCCAACTATAAACCACGACCTGTACAAGACACACCCTCTACCTTTAATTAGCAATAATATAAACTATATACTGTAACAAAGCTGATTTCTAATAAATTATGCAAATGAGCAAATTCACTCTGTCCCTGTGAGAAGTCAGTAGGTCACCAGGCCACCCTGATGGTCCTGAAAATATAAAGGTCAGTGGGTCCTAGAATCATGCAGTGTAGCAACTGCTTTTTCTGATTGCATGCAGACAGAATCTAGGTAGAATTCGAATGGGTAGAACTATTAATGTTTAGTCCATCAATTAAGTCTCACTGGCTAATATAGCCTATCATGCAAATGATGTGAGATAAACTGCATGATCCGAACAAACATTTGACAATGTTTTTAATTATCTGCTAGCTACATTTTAATCGTAAACCAGGCCTTCCCTATTCTGCCTATTGCTGCATGCATTCATTGACAATTAAGCTAGTATTATCACCAATTTTACTTTGTTTAGAGTCTGAAAACATTATGTATTAGTTAAAAAGGAGTGAATCTTTTCAAGATATGTATATAACAATTATATACATATTATTACAGGATAAACATAATTATATAAATTTCAAGGCCAAGGCCCCAATGGAATCGCTGCCCCTATCATGTGCATGGTGTAAGAGAAAAGCCATCAGTACTAGTGATTCAGAAGAAGATGAAACAAATCAGGACCCAGCTAGGGATTGAAGAAGCAGAGTTATCAACGTATGTTGCAATATTGCATGTTTATTAAATGCACAAACAGCTGCAGTTTGGCATGTTACAATAATTATAATATTTATTGCATGTTTATTAAATTAAACAGTTGTATTTTCAGGATAACTGTATGGCATGTCAAGATATCTTTTCATAGTATAATATATACCTTAATTTTCCAATATCCCCACCCATAAACTGTCAGGATTCTCAGCCTTGGCCTCTTCTCTCTGTCAGTGAAAGACTAGCTATGAATTGGGAAGCCAGATGAGGCAGACTGTATACCTTCTTACTTTGCAACCTTCCCCAATTCATTCCGTCACAAAGCCACAGATCCATCCGTCAATCACAAACTTCAAACCATCCTCTAAAACAACAGCAGAAGTGGTGTACCGGTTCGGAGTCGGACAATTCCAGGCAGATGTCATCTCCTCCATGCACCTGTCAGTGAGTGTCAACTGAAACAATTGTGTAACAGTGTACTAAATGCTATTAGTGCTAAGCATCATGCGATACCTGTGTACTGTAATAGTACAATATCGACTCAATCCTCTGGTGTATATCCTAGGTACTTTGTGAAGGCATAGTCTCATACTCCTCTACCCTTATAAGAGAGCTATAGCACACCAGCAGCTGAGCTAGCTCAAAGGAAGATATAGAGATAGCTCTCAAGAGTGGCAGCTGTCAACAATAAGGTCATTGGAAATAGTAGTGGCAATTTAAGAATGTTGAAACAGCGCTAGCTTGGAGATCAGAAACAATGGTGGAAGTGGAAGTCTGCATGGACTCAGTCACTGGACAGAGGGTACAATCAGGTATGTATTTCTTATATAGTGAATGAGTATCGCAGAACAAATTAATGTCACAAAATTAATTAATGTTTTTTACCTGTAATATTTTACTCGTTCCATATTATGCTCTATGTACCTCTTGTGCAGATTTTGTACAAGAAGGAAATTATAAAAGGGATTTCAACATACTTTATCCTAGAGAACTGGTTTCAATTATGGGACAATCAGGTAAAGGTACTGCTCTTGATCCAGTACTCAGTCTGCATGATCGCCACAAGCATGTATAATAATAATATTATTATACGAAAATTATACACTTAGTACTCTTTAGTATATTATCATAATAGGACTACTTTTCTTGATCTACTTATAGCTGGAAGAAGAAATGACAAATATCAGGTAGTTGCAGTATAAAAATTTCCCAAATCATTATTCATGTACTGTAAGTGAAGGAAAATTCTCTACTATAATTATAATTTTCACAGGCAAAGTAAAAAAAAAAAAAGAATGTAACCTTTTATTATTATGACATTGTACTCAAACCCAAAAATTTAACACTCATGCAGTGTCTATTGGTAGGCTTGGTCAACACAAAAATGGGCTGTTCCAAGTTTGCATGAAACACAATTCAAGCATTAAATTTTCTCAACACTGAAGAAAAATTATGTGAGTATTCGATGTATACTACCCATCCCATCATTTTCTGTTTGATGGAACAAACACACACTTGCATCAATCACTAATTGACTCTAGCTCACTCATTGGGAAAAAATTGTGTAGGTAATGATCATCTACCGTAGATTGGGAAATTTTCACCGAATTTAATTTTCGTCGGTACGTAATGGTCGTCGACGAAAACGAAAATTTCCCGATCTAAAGTAATAAGTTTTTGATAATAATTATTTTCTTGGAATTGTGACAATGTCACTAGAAGAATTGACATCCCTAAAATTCTGAGATTATAGGTATCACTTGCAGTAAGGGCCGGGTTAATTGTAATAATAATTGTGTATGTTAAAAAACAATTTCTAGAAATATTACATCTCCATCAAAGATGTCGTACATAAAATTATGTGAGAGAATAAGGTTAAGCCTAAACAGATAATTATGTAACTATGACAGAAAACATGATAACAATGTTGTTGTTGTGAGGGCATGCATAAAAATACCTTAAAAAACTAAAAATAAACAACAATAAATGGTTATAATGCATAACACAAAAAATATTATGCTATCAGTTGTGATGTTTTTTGTCCAACAGAACAGAATACTGTTGTGCATGGAGTTAGACGATGGTTCCTATTTGTATTGTGTCGGTGGCACTGTGAACAGTATTATCACCATAGCCGCCAATGACCATTACATCATTGTTGTTGAGAACAGCAGCAAGGCACCAACGTCGACTGGCTCTCATTCTGCTCAGCTCAAGGACTTGCCACGAGTTGGAAGTTGGACGGTACACGTGAACGTCTGAGACAGGAGAATGCTGGGAATCACTGCCACCAATGGCTAGGAGCTGACCTCGAAGTGTGACACATGTGGAGCCTACAAATGGGAGGGGGGCAATCTTGCTCCATACAGTGGACCTAGCCAGGGTGGTTTGCGGTAGGGATTGAGCTAGTCGTTCTCCCAGGGATTTTGACTGGCAGGACAGGAAGAGATCAGTCAGGGTACATGTGTATACGTACTTGGTTGGTCCACCATCGTTAGATCCTCCTACCATGAAGATCTGATTTTGACAGATGGTTACGGAAGCAGAGGAGAGTGGTTCGAGTAGGTCGGCAGCAGATGTCCACTCTTTGGACTTTAAATCCATCACTTCGACAGTTTTCAGTTTCCTTCTCTCTTCGTTTCTTCCTCCAGCGACTATCAGCGCTTGTCCAGTGAAAACAGCTGCAGCCAAGAATCGTTTGGTGGGCATTGGTGAAAACACCACTCTCCATGCCTTCTTTCTTCCCAGCCCACTGCTGGTGTAGCCAAAGAGCTTGTTTGTTGGACTGTCATCACTGCTTTTCCCACCGATGGTAGTTAGGGTGTTATTGACAACAACTAGACTGGACTTTTTCATTTCACAATCAGGAAGCTTGCTCCATTTCATATCGGCTGGCTTACAGACATAAATGGTGGATGTGTCTCCATCATTGAGGTACACTGTATCGCCGTCTACTAATGCATTAGGTGGCCTAAACATGACACTTGGGGCTCCTTTCTCCAGTTCTTTCCATCTCAGACTGATTTCCTCTGTGTGTGTGCCACGAGTACTCAAGGGAATCGTCTTGGAGGGAGGTCTTTGAGGAATTCGTGGCTTGTCTATTTTACCAAGCCTTGGAGGGACCATGGAGGTGGGACCCCTTGGAGGGACCATAGTTGTGACACTGGAGGTGGGACTTCTTGGGGGGACCATAGTTGTGACACTGGAGGTGGGACTCCTTGGGGGGACTATGGTGGTGAGACTGGAGGTGGGACTCCTTTGAGAATCAATGTCAGAGTATATACTCCCTGATGGATCAGTGTTTGAGTGTGGTCTCCTTGTGAAGTCTGTATCAGTGATGCTGAGATCGAGTGTGTTTGAAGGATCAACATTTCTAATGCCAATAAAAGAGTGAGGACGTCTTGTGGTATCACCATTTGATCCAGTTTGCATCTCACTGGTGGGTTTTCTGTGAAGCTGCTGTTGTAGCTCAAGGATTTGTGCCTGAACCATGGCTGTTGTTGTTTGGCTAAAATGCTGAATGGCTTGTTCAAGTTGAATTTCTCGTTCTTTCATCATTTGTTCTTTTTGTTTTAGTTCTTCCTTCAAATGTTGGCATTTTTGTTGAATCGTATCGAAGCTTCTCTGCTGGGATTCTATCTGATCTTTTTGCTGGGCATTCTCTAGCTGTAGTTGGTAGATCTCTTCATCTTTTTGTTGACTTTGTTCTTGAATCTCTTTGATGGAGATTTGTGATGTCTGATCACGAGATTCTGTGAACTGAGAGCTTTCTTTCAGAGCTGCCACTCTATGACACAGCTCTTGAGCTGAAGGACGTTCAACATCACTGTCCTTGAGACAATCACGTGCGATTGGTAAGAGAGGGTGTTTGGGATTGACTAGACTAATGTGGTTATCTCGTCGTTCGATTTCTGGGACTGGTACTTCAGCAATACCACCTGTAGACTTGAACAGGGGATCAGCTGTGCGCACTTGTTTCGTTCGGCTCCCAGGCTCAGGGAAACACCTTGTCAACATCTGGATGATGAGTATTCCTATAGCAAAGCAGTCAATCTTTTCTGTGTAGATCGGGATATCTTTCACAGCTTCAGGAGGCATGTATACTTGCGTACCAGGGCATAGTGTGAAGGAAACACGAGTAGCTTGAGGGTTTATATCATCTGCAAGCNTTTTTCCATTAATGGCAATGAATATCATTATGCAAGATTGACGTAAATCCTCCCCATGTATATAGTGTGTGATATAACTATCCACCAGTTAACTACGCTCTGAGATGCCCCTGTAATCAGCACAAATGTGACGTAAAACCTTCCCATGTAAGACACAAAGGGCAGTGAACTACCTGATGGCTTAAATTTTCCGCAAAATTCAAATATTGTGGTTAGTAAAACTGCCTTACATCAATTGCTCAATAAAACTTGATAAACATTGGTAAATACAATTAATCCAAGAGCATAAGTACAGTTCATATAATAATTATGAATTTATAACATTATTATGATATTCTGAATCAATTATAATAAGATCAAAGCATGGTCCAGGAGTGATTTAGTGGAATCAAGTCATGTGATTAAAAGTAGAAGTGTTAAAAGTAGTAGCTGTGAGGGCAATTATTGGTACTCGGAAAATCATACTTTAGTGCTTCTAAGTCTTTGTAAGCTGGACGAAATTCTTGCCACAAATGATATAGATGTGCTTCATCTATTGCTACAAGTATAGTAAAATTTTTTTAAAAATTAGAAGTGTAGGAATGGGCAGTGCGGTAAAAAGCAATGAAACAAGGTAAGTCTCTGAATTTCGGCACATGACTACTTCATTTATTGAGTCAATTGCAACTGAGTTTGAATTCCATCATTATAGTGTCGGTCATTTGGCTAATGAGTCAATGCAAGCAATCACTTGACTAATTTGGATAAAGTAACAAGTATGTAGAATGTAGGTACACAGCAATGTATAAGAGTTGGGTACAAAAAATGAAGTAGTCATGTGCCGAAATTCAGAGACTTACCTTGTTTCATTGCTTTTTACCGTGCTTTTTAGCTAGTGTGGCAACTCTTGCAGCATGTTCAAATGTATCGTCAAGTGATGGTGAATCAGTGAACATGAATTCATCATTACCATCTTGTGACGATGACATTGTACTGGTACTTACACTATTATTATCATGAAGATCATCAGGACTACAAACTATTTTGACCTTTGAACTAGATTGCAATTTTTGTGGTGTATGATGTGATCTCTTTGGGTGCTTGTGTATACGTATGCAACATTCCTTACAGAAAATTTCCTGATTGCACTTATTGCAAATTAATTCTCCAGGAGAAAAGCATATGTTACTCTTCACCTCCACCACACAGTTTCAACAGAAGTTGTATTTTTGAATTTTCTACTAGACTACTGTTTACATGTACCCAATTGTTTATTCTGATAAAGAAGTAGTTGATCTTTTGGTGGAATGCCACACTTTCGATTAATCTCTTCCTTGAGATTTTTCACTGAATTAGCAATGCACGTAAGCACTTTACCCAATGGTAAGCACACAAACATTTGCTTTGGCTTCTGGATGAATAATTCAGACCCTATAATAATTATGTAGTTTAATGAAGCTTGTGTAAGTGAACATTGCAGTATTTTTTATAGTTTGCATGCAACAAGAACATTATGTTGATAGTCTATATCTATATATAGATCAATTTAATTTTACTGGTAAAGTGATCAGCTTAGCTACTATCATTACTGTATTAGTATTTATTGTATATCTCCTAGGAGACAGAGGTACCTGTATTCTCACATACAGAAAGCCTTACAAGTACTGTACTCTGTTTAGGTATACTGTTTGCAGCTATTCATTAACAGGAAGTGGTTAACTTAATAGCGCTGTACATACTGGTAACTATGTTATAGTTATAGCTCTAACTGACTTATTGTATATTGCTGTGAGCGCATGTAATTATGATGTCACAATATTAATTAGTTCTTCATGTTTTGCTGCTGGGCCAAGAGTGCTGAAAAGCACTAGCAGTAGTAACAAACTCCTTATAGCAGGCATACCTTCTTGTTTAGCCTAGACCTATACTGACTGAATGATCCCTCCAAAACAAAATCCCTCCAAAAAATCCCTCCAAAAACAAATTAAAATCCCTCCAAAACACCTTGTAGTTTCTTACCAGATTTTTTTGATATGTCTACATTTTTACTAGAACACAAAGTCCAGACCACAACCAGGGTGCTAAGTTATAACTTTACTGCAACCATTATTCTCAGTTATCAGGTAGTTCACTGCCCTTTGTGTCTTACATGGGAAGGTTTTACGTCACATTTGTGCTGATTACAGGGGCATCTCAGAGCGTAGTTAACTGGTGGATAGTTATATCACACACTATATACATGGGGAGGATTTACGTCAATCTTGCATAATGATATTCATTGCCATTAATGGAAAAATTAAGGGAGCATCCTCTAAGGTCTAACATGACTTCTTTTGTGTAATTGTTTAGTCTTTGTGTCTTACATGGGAAGGTTTTACGTCACAATTGTGTTGATCACAGGGGCACCCCAGAGCGTAATTCACTGGTGGATTTTTGTTGGGCACTCTATATACATGGGGAGGATTTACGTCAATTTCATTTAATGATATTCATAGGTAATTAGGATCAAATTGAAGGGGGCTTACTCAGAGATGTGATTGACGTAAATCATTCCCATGTATTAGTTTGGTCCATTCATATCTTTAAGGGGGTTTACGTCAGTTAAAGAGAACGTAAATCAGTCCCATGAGTCACTCATGGGATAAGTGACGTAAATCCTTCCCATGAGTCACTCATGGGACTGGTGACGTAATTCAGTCCCATGAGTCACTCATGGGATTTTTATCTATTTTACGTTAATTTTACTAGGACCNATTCAGGATCATCTCTATGGTCACTATCATGACCTATACCTCCACTAGATGGATACTGGTAGGCACTGGCTGAGATCCTAATCACTCCAAGAGCTGCTAGAGCTGCTTCTTGTTGAGAGGAAAGAGGGAATAATTCCTCATAGATTGAGGGAGGAACCTGGAGTGTTAGCTCTATACAGCCTGGTTTGACTGATTTGAGTATTAACATGCCAACTGGTAATCTAAGAATGTTAGCAACTTTATTGATGAATCGTCTCAAATGGCTGATTGAACACCCTTCAAAACCCTCAGCATCAACTTNTTAGAGGGCCGGATTTTTTTGGAGGGATTTTGTTTTGGAGGGATCATTCAGTCAGTATAGGCCTAGGCTAGACAAGAAGGTATGCCTGCTATAAGAAGTCTGTTACTACTGCTAGTGCTTTTCAGCACTCTTGGACCAGAAGCAAAACATGAAGAACATACTATCAAGACTAATGATTCCTGTTTCAAGAACCCAGCTCCACTACCTTGCTGCTTAAACATCTTGAATACTGAGGGGTTTGCGTCAATCGCAATGATAGCTACAATCAAAAGTGATACTGGACAGCACTCTCTTCAATCCCAAGTAAGCACTGATATGAAGATATCTTTGCAATTATCTGCAGAACTAACATCTGCAGTGGAGAACATCAGGCCCTAAAGACAGACAGATCTTCATGGTCAGCAAAATACCAGCAAAACAGGCCATACATACAACCAAGGTATATTTAAAATCTATGCTTCATCAAATATAATGCCAAGATTAGGTATTACTTATTGCATGGGCTCGAGTGCCACACAGAATTTATTGGCACTACTGTGCCAATAAATCCGTGTGGCACGAGAGAAGCCCATGCAATAAGTAATTTGTTGCATGAAGAAAGGTTGAATTGTGTACTACAATGGCTAGCGAACTAATTTCTGTGTAGATGATCCACCAAAAGAACACGAGAAAGTCAAGAACCTTGAAACGATAACAGATACTAACCTTCCGACTCAAATTGACAAGTTTTCGGGTAACATAGAAAGTTTTCTGGCAACAAAGAAACATTTTTCGGGCACAGCTACTAGCTGCACGCTCTTTCTCTCACTGGTTTTTTGAATTCAAATTGACGTCACAATCAGCTGTTACTATCAACACAATTCCTGTGCCGTATGGCATATATTGGCACAGCGGCACCTTTGATGTTAGGTGGCTTCATGCAACAATACCTATTAACTTAAATATTGAAAAGGGTGAATGAACAAGTATAGTAAAAATTTCATGAGCAGTGTAGGAATGGGCAGTACTGTAAAAAAAAGGCAAGGAAACAAAGCATGCATGCATGTCGCAATTTCAGCATGTGACGACTTCATTATTTTATGCCCAAGTCTTGCAATCTAACTTAGAGTTTTGAGGGTTAACTAAAGCCTTTCCACGTACACTTTTTGGACATAGATAATTTCAAGCGGTCAAAACTCTGGTAAAGGTCGTCATACGTATTTGCATAGCCGTCGCCGTAGAGTTTAACTTTGCTGAGCTCATGAGGCTAGTTAACAGTGAGCTAAGCTGCACCGCACTTTAGCCTGCCACTACTAAACCAGTCAGACTGCTATGCACCTTAATTGCTCAGCTAGGTGGCAAGTTTTCAGCTAGCATTCCACAAGCATGAAGACAGCCATATATAGATGTTGCTGCCAACTTGACCAACGGCTGAACCTGAACCAACTAAAAGTAACTGAGCCTAATAACATACACCCAGCTAGGCCATGGAGTTTGCCAGCCTGGCAAGGCTTATTATACCATTTGTATTGTGTTGTTAACCTGGTAGATGCCTATGGAGACTATTAGGCAAACCGCAGTACTGAAAGTCCAAACAACTGAGCCTGGCTGAGGGGGGACTTTAGTTACTCAAAAGCTGCACTGAGCTATATCAAGCAGCATAAGTTCATTTGCAGCATAGACTATTCTACAAAATTTTCTTTGATGCAAATTGCACTCATTGCCACAGTAAGCATTGGTGCCATGGCAGCATTGTCATAAAGAATTATCTGCATGACTTTCGATTTCATTTTTAAAATATAACATAATAAAATTATAATAGACAGCCACAATAGGCAGAGATTTAGCAGAGACAGATCAAGAATTTCAAGACCTAAATACAGCTGAATAAGAAAGTAGGGCCAATGCCTAGCGCCTAGCTATGTGCGCGCGACGTGCGCACTTAATTGTGACGACCATTTCCAATTGATGTTGCCGTGAAAATCTAAGTCTTTATGTAACAGTTACGTACTACTACTCAAGTATTTTTGTAGAGACTAACCAGTCTCTGAGAGTCTCCTCACTGTAGTGTTGATAAAAATGAATGAACAAGTAGTAAAAATTTCAAAAAAAAAATAAGCAGTGTAGGAATGGGCAGTGCTATGAATAGTATTGGAACAAGGAATAGTCTCAATTTCGGCACATGACTACTTCATTTTTTGTACCCAAGTTTTGGCGGCCATTATTCTAACTCTGCCTGCTATAGTTTATTCCACTTTTTAGCAAAGTGATAAGATTTGTGATACTGATAAGCTATTCAAGTAGAGATCATTCTTTGTGGAACCATCCATTTAATTACGACAATAAGCTATATTATATGAGGGATCAAAAGTGAAAATGAAGTAGTCATGTGCCAAAATTGAGACCATTCCTTTTTCCAATACTTTTTATAGCACTGCCCATTCCTACACTGCATGCTTATTTTTTTTGAAATTTTTACTACTTGTAATATATACTTTTCCTTACTTAGCTAGCAGTGAATTAAGCTCTACACCTAAATTCATCGATCAGCACTCCCTGTTGGTACTGAAAGGTTATACACTCTGCAGCATATTGATTGGCATGCATGATCTATGAATTCAAATTTTTTAACCATTATTTTATCAAGGCATGTACAGCATTGCATATCAATTTTATTCTCATATGACAGGATGTATGAGGAATCAAAATTAAGTAGTCACGTGCCAAAATTGCGATCTGCCTTGTTTTATTTCTTTTTACAGCACTATATAGTGACTATACCCATTCCTGTACTGCTCATTTTCATGAAAATTTAATTATTACTTTATACTTGCAAATAAAATTATATCTAAATCATGACTAAGGAGAGTGAAAAATTTCTGGAGGAAAATCATAATTTTATTACAGTATTTAGAGTATCATGCATGCAAGGATTATCGCTAGTACCGTATAGGTTTAACTTAGTTAATACAATGTATATCAGCAATTTCAACTTCACTTGTGACATCCAAATAGCCTTCAGTAGTTAAACCACCTGCTACTAGTAAACAATTGTTGGAGAGGACCGCTGCTAAACATTCAGTTCGAGGTGTCTTCATGTGTCCTATCTCATCCCATGTCTTTGTGATTGGAGAGTACATCCTAACAGCTGTAGTGGGTTTGTATTGTGAATCTTCCCCTCCAACTGATATCAGACGACCATGAATTGCCACATAAGTAGAGTGTGGGAGAAGACTTGCATGTTCTAGTTCAGTCCAAATTTCAAGTTTGCTTGATTCTGAACATGTAGACTGGAAGAGGTCACTGGATGAACATCTAAACATTTTGTTGTTATAATACATAAAGTAGAGATATTCTCCACAGATCACTAAACTAACTAGATATGATGATGATGGTTGACTGGCTACATAAGACCATTTGTGTGATGTCAAGTCCATTGTTAGAATCACTGATCTATTGTTTGATGCAACTATCAGATGTGTTCCACAGCATACTGTTCTTGTCTGTCTCACTTTCTCTGGCATGGGTGGTAATGTCTCCACCCACCTACTCCAGATGCTACTGTCACATGCAATGAGACTGAATAGCTGATTAGTAGCCTGCCCAAGATACTGCCCACCTCCAACAGTAGTTAATGTTCCACTGATGAGAACTATAGAACAATCCTTTGTGGGTGTATGGGGAAGCTGATACCAGGTGTCATTAGTTGCATTGTAAGCAAACACACATTGAGTTCCATATGGTCTAATATATACAGTGTCACCATCAACAGCAGCATCTACAGATCGGTCCATGCTGTATGGTGTACTTTCAAGAGCTCTCCAACTCAGACTGATATTAGAGGGACTCTGCATGAGGGGAAATGGTTAATTATGCATGCATGCATAAATATATTGATGTCATGCATGCATAATTTATACATACATGTGTGTACGTCATTATGACTGGAAATACCTTATAGCTAGAAATTTTCGAGGAGTATATTGCTGTTTTTATGGATCACCATCAATCCGTGAAAATTTTACCCTCGAAAATTTCACCATCATATTGCAATATATGGGGTGGGGCCGCTTAATTAAGCCTTGGTAGATTACGCCGGCATAATTTTGAGCATTATAGGCTGCTAATTTTGTTGAGCATTATGCTGGCATAATAGGCAAAATTTCAGGCCTTATTGAGCATAATAGGCTGATTTTGTCAATGTTCTTTTCTGTAACATCAGTCTATTGACCAGTGTGTAGTTTACCCATGTCAATCAATTTGTGGTCAACTACGTGCATGATCGATGTAATAGCATGACTCAGCACACAATATGATAGTCATGTTTCCGTGATGCTACAATACAACTATCGTACAAAGTAACTCTTTATTGTATCTTTTTTTGTATTGGAATTGTTTTGTAATGAAATATGTAAAACAATACGTACATGACATGGGCATAATGTGAGCATAATAGGCAACTTCAAAAGCATAATGGGCAAGATTTTGGGGCATAAAAGAATAGAATAATAGGACCTGGTAAGTTTGTGAGCATAATCTACCAAGCCCTACGCTTAATCCTCTAAATAGCAGAAAAGTTTTTCAATCCCCTTTCCGTGAAGATATTACTCCTCAAAAATTTCTAGCTATAAATACATGTATAGTTAGACTTGCAATGACTCTTTTAGGATCCTTAATTTGTCCTAATGAATGAGTGGCACTTAATTGGCTCTCCTGCCATGTGTGCATGTGAGTTTACTGTTTCCTAGCAACTCAATTAACTTTCTATGATAAGCTAATTACTGATTACTGGATAGGTAGAGCTGGACAATATAGGGTAGCTATAGAAATCACCTGAATCAATAACAAACAAAAAAAAGTTGCAAGCATGCTGTTAAGTGTGCATGTGACACTCGACCATACATTAAGTAACCCCTGTTTAAGGGTCATGCAACTATGATTTGTGTGTGTGTGTGTGTGTGTGTGTCTGTGTGTGTGTGTGTGTGTGTGTGTGTGTGTGTGTGTGTGTGTGTGTGTGTGTGTGTGTGTGTGT